>CATIWR010051424.1:0-20143 GCA_949677035.1 Omphalea diandra | reverse complement strand
TTGTAAGAGGTTTTTGTGTGAGCCTAAGAAAACACAAGTTGTAAGGTTTGGTGTGAGCCTAAACACTAAGTTGAGTGTGAGCTTGTAAAACACTAGAGATTGAGTGAAATACCCAATTGGTGAATTGGGGAGTGGATGTAGTGTTGGTTAATACCCGAACCACTATAAAACTCTTGTGTTCATTCTTCTCCTTCTCTTTCTCTAATCCTTCATTTTTGTATGCTTCCTCTAAAATTGAAATTTCAAATTAGCCATCAATTCAACCCCCCCTTCTTGGTACACTAGGGCCAACAAAATTTATAATATAAAGATGAGAAAGAACACTTACACTCAATCAATAAGCAATGATGATCACACTCATAAATTATACTTGACTTCATGGCGAGTTTTGAGAGATGTCTTAAACTTGTTCTTCAACTTGGTTTTTGAAGAAGTCTTAAGCAAGCTTTGATAATTGATCTTCCCCTGAAGCTAGATCACATTTACTTCAACCATTTTGCTTAAGATAGTTTTCATAATAGAATAAACTCATTTTGACTATTTTTTTTTTTGTTTTGCTTTACTTGGTTCTATAGTAGGAGAGCCATTTTATAGGTAGAGACACGAAACTAACTGTTAAAAAGAAGGTTGTCACTCTATGTCATAAAGTAGTCATTCAATGCCTGTTGGACAGCCTCTATGCCCATTGTTGAGTGAAATTACAACTTTAATAATCTTTGATTTATTAAAATGCCCATTGGAACTAGCTGTTAGAGAGAGATTTGTCTAATCGCTTCTCTTCTAACTTTGTTAATTTTTTAGTTACCAACTCCTTCAACGACTGTTGGAGCTTCTCAATGCTTGTTGGAATTAAAATTCAACTCCTATTGGGATGTGGTCAATACATGTTGCAAATCTTTAGGAGGATGTGAACTTAATGCTCTATTTTTCAAGACTTTGTATAGTGTTTCAACAGCTGTTGGTTTGGTTCAATGCCCGCTAAAAAGTGTCTCAATGCCTATTGAACATTTGAGTGTCTCCCGTTTAAGGTTCTAGAAACTCTAGCTTTGCCCAAGTATTTTTCCAATGCCTGTTGGTATAAGTCCAATGTCGTGTTGAGACTTTAAGCGTTTTGCTCACTTCAAGCCATTTAGTCCAACGCCTATTGCAAAAATGGGACACTTGTTCTGTTAATAATGAGACACACTCGTTGGGAAAGTTAGCTTGTAAAGCTCAAGCTTTTTCAGCATCCAACACCTGTTCCATAAGAAAGTTGATGGTTGAGGGGTCTAAAAACCATAATTCATATTTGGTGTCATTTCAATGCCTTTTTGGAATATTTACAACCCATTGATGAAGTTACAACACCTGTTGAAATGAAACAACACCCATTGGCTTTGAATACTCGAAGTTTCTCCAAAAACTTTTTTTTTTTAAAAGCCTTTGATAAAAAAAAAATTGATGTACTTGTAAGACCTTACACCCAAACTCAAATAAGAATTAGCTTTTAGATGTGTTTGTAATAATCAAAACAAGCTTGGTTTACCAAAAACTCCCAAGCTAGATCAACAATATACACATTAGAATCCAATTATGGCTTTTACTTATGCAACCAACCATTATGGTAAATTTAAACCTCTTTCTTAGGCTTCCTCAATGTGTTGACCTAAACTTTGATACATACATTTTATAAATATGCCAAAATGAGTTTGCAGCCTTGATATGCAACTATGCTCGTGTTCCATGCATATGGGTCAAGTACTTAAGCTTATTTTTCTTGTATGGCAGCCTAACCTTACTGCACTATAAATATATTAACTCTTGCTATATTTATCCAAGTTACTTAATTCTTTTTTCTACAAAAACTAGACACATAATTATACCATGTATTCAAAAATCAAGTCAATATAAGGCCTACAAAAAATATGGTGAATTCATGAATTCTACCTCATTTCAATGTGATCTTAGTCTAATCAAGTGTTACAATATTAGCCATATCTCCAATTTTACAAATCTAATTGCAAAACTGATTTTCAAACATTTATAAAGCATATAAAATAACATTTTTCATGTTTTACATATTGTCCAATTCAATATATAAGGTCATCAAAATAAATAATACATCTCAGGGTTAGTAGGTTCCAACATCTTGAGAATCAGTCATAATAAAAGAGCAATATCTCCTCACCCATAATATACATGGAAAAATTTATTTACTATAATCTATATGAGACATAGCTCTACAACTTTCAAGTTGGAACATCACCATATTCCCATTCTATGGCCATAAAATTCTTGGAAAACATAATTAAAAGACCAATGAGGTTTCATCGAGTTCAAGGTTAGTCACAATTAATGAGCCATATCTCTTTCCACACAACAAATTAAGCAAAACTATTTTATATGCATGTAGCAAGGATATAATTCTATAACTTTCATGGATTTCATTTTGGATAAATGAACACTTAAGATGTTTAAAATATATGAAAATAGCTCGACTGAGGAGAGTCCACTAGGCTATGAACAAGTCCTAATCAAGGAGTCATATCTTTACACATACAACATATTAAGAAAAATTGCTTTACATACATTTAGATGAGACTTAAACCTATAAGTTTTATGTTTTTTATGTTTTACACCTTCTCTAATTCCTCTTTTAGGGTTATAAAACTGAGGGTGCAACAAGCTATTCTAATATAAAATCAACACAATCAGCTTTTGTTTCTCTTAAGCTTCAACTTCCATACATAAGCTCTACCTCAAATGACTCCATAATTCTTACTAATCATACATGTTTAACATGTTATGAGGGAGGAATTTTATATGGGAAGAAGATAAATTAACTTACCTCTTTTGTCAAAATTAGAAAAGTTTAGGGTTTCCTCCTAGCTAGCTTAGTTTTTTCTTCTTCTTCTTCTTCTTCCTTAGCTCTCTCTTTCTTTTACTGCCCCTTATGTTTCCCTCTCTAATCTACTCCTAAAGGATGAACAATTCAATTTGTATACCTATTTTAATATGACAAAATCATGGTTACTTACTATCATTGGTTGGAAGTTCACTTTTCCTCTTCACTCCTTCATCACCTCTATCCATATACTAATCCCCACATGCTCCTTATACTTTTAAAAAGGCTTTAAAACACCATTATTTATGGTATTATAATATACACATAACATGTGATAATTTGCCTTGCAATTGTGCAAACATCACATCTTTGTTCAAGTTCCCTAAATGCAATGGTGCAAGGGTCATCGTCATACTTATCAAATTCACATATAAATGATAATTTATCCAATGGATATGCTTATATAGAATTGTAGATCATTTATGCAATGAATATGTTCATGTGAGAATACTAATGAGTGCTCATAAGGATGTTATAGCTTCCTTTTTTGTTTTGTCCTTGGTTATTTCCTATTATGTTAAAACTTCATTACTTTTTATTCAATTCAATAGTTTTACTATTACTTCTTATTCTGTTTGGGGTTATTTCTTCCTATGGGACTGTTGCAAACTAGTATAAATAGGGTGTAAAAGGCCTTGCAGCCAAATCATTATTCATTTAATAAATATTATTTTTCTTTAATTATGAGGGATTGTATTTTAGTTCTTTTATGACCTTTAGGAACGTATCAAGAATATTTCTTTCGGCATTCTAAGTTGAATTATTACTTAGTTTCTCATTTTTTATTGAGTTTGGTGTTTATCCTTCCTTCATATATATTTGGTTCATATCTCTTTATAAATATTAGGTTAAGGTTTTACTTATTTTAAATCTAATTTATCTTTTAAGGAAAAGGAAATTTATTCACATTGTTGGGTCTTGTAATTTATTATAAGATTCACAATAATTTTGTTATTGGAACTTCATATCTAAATCAGGTTTTTTTTTTTATATCTTAATTCACTTTGCTTCGCTTATTCATCATTGAATTCACACCTTATTTATCATATTTTTCAAAATCTCATTATAAATCCATTGTTGCACAAATTCTTGTTGCTTTGCTTTCATTAGTTATTTATGATTAAATCAAGTTCATTATTATAAAAAAAGAAAGAAAAAGAAAAAATAGATGGCACAAAAAGCCCTTGCAAATTACATATACTTTTCAAAAGCTTTCCACTATGTTAATTATTTCATAAATCTTATTCTAAGTCATTAAATTATTACTAATTTGAGTTTCTATTTATTTTCATTCGCTTAAAATTATAATTGCCACCCTTATTCTTCTTGTAAATTATGACTAGCAAAAGCTTTTCTAGAGCTTTTCATTTCTTATTTCCTTTTAGTATTTTATTCTAAAGCCCTTAAATAGCTTATTTGTATGTTTGTTTCTTTTCATTTATTAAATAGTGCAATCACCCCTTATTTTTTGTTTATTAAGCTAATTTATGAAGTTTAGATTATTGTAAGCTAATTTCTTGATTTTATTCATTTAGTTCTATAAGAACTAAAGATAAGAATTAAAAGTTGTAAAGGGTAAAAGGTGTAAGCAACAACTATAAAAAATCCATAAATTTTATATGTAACCATATTTATTGAGTGATATTATCTAGATTGTAAACATATGAGTATTAGAAGGATATTTTAACATTCTTTTCATTTTGCAAGTATGTTAAACAACAAAAATAAAGTAGTAATAGATGAGAGAATAGTGGATCCATCATTTATGGTTAAAGCCATGTAAAAATAGTTTAAGTGTATGATAACTATGTTTAGGGAGGCTTAAGATAAGATGGATAAACAAGATGCTTTTGTAGCCAATCTTTAAAGGGCCAATAATATAAAGCTTGTAATTTATAAAGGTAAGAAAAGTGAAACTCCTTTAAAGGATGATAAAGTCGATTATAGAGATGACTTTAAAAATGATGGCCAAACTACCATAACCAATCTAGGTAGAGTTACTTTTGGTAAAGATAGGAGACAATTGAGACATAAAGATAAGTTGGATCAAAATTTGGGAAGCATTAAGTTAAAGATTCATTCTTTCTAAGGCAAAAATAATCTTAATGCTTATTTAGAATGGAAATGAATGTGGAGCTAGCTTTCAATTACCATAAATACTTCAAGGAGAAAGAGATAAAACTTATTGTTGTTAAGTTTAATGACTAGGCTCTCTTTTTGTGGGTTCAATTTAATTTAAGTAGCTAAGAGGGGGAACTCTGATAGGCCTATTACAACATGAGAGGAGATAAAGGTTGCCATAAGAAAGTGTTTTATACAAAGCTACTATTATAAAGAATTGTACCCATGATTGTAAAGCCATACATAAGGGCCTAGAAATGTGTAAGACTACCACAGGGAAATTGAAATAACAATTATTAAGCTAATGTAGAAGAGGATAAAGAGCCAACCATGGCTTATTTCTTGTAAGGTTTAAATAGAGAAGTTGCTAATGTGGATGAGTTGCAACATTATGTAGAGCTAAAAGATATGGTTTATATAGGAATTATTGGACTAGGTTGATTTAACCTAAGTCATGAACCTCTTTTGATCTTGACAATAGAGATTTATCAATTCTAATACTTTCATTAAGTGTTGTTTTATAGATTATAAGTTAGATTTTTCATTAGAAGTAGGATGGAAATCAAAATCTCCAACAATGTAAAGATCATCCAAATTCGCGGAGTATGTATGGTAAATCGCGATCGCGAATCAATCATAAGAAAGGATGAAGCTAGGCCAGAGGAATTTGCAGACACTGCCACGAACCATCCAAAAATTACAAAGCCTTAGTCACATATGAATTCATTGTGAGTATCATGCCAGAGTCGCGATCGCGACTTTCGTAGTGATAATGGAGGGAACCAAACCCATAACCACAACATTCTAGGTGTCCTAAATATCCATTGAAAGATCAAAAATTGCGAGGACAAAAATTCGGTAGCGACCGCGACTCAAGGAGTTGAAGTTTCCTCACTAAATAGTGGAATTCACGGTCTCAATCGCGCCCAAGACTTAGGTATCTCACGACCACGACTTTTAATAGTGGTTAGAACACAATGGCTATATTTTCCTAGACAACCAATGAAAAGCTAACATGTGGACTAACTGTTAGGCACAAACATGGTTTTTTGCTAAAATTTTTAGCTCCATAATGGAAATTGAAAATTTATGACTGTGACCTCCGCCTGACAAACATTTAATGTTAAATCTGCCTAGCATATCTTGGAGATTTATTGATAGTTTTAGTCCAACGTCTCTTTATTGGATATGAGCTGTAAATGCTCCCCAAACATATGAAATATTAGGAGAATTCATTTATTTATAACCAATCTTTTACCAATTTGCTACTCATTCTTTCAGTTTTGATTTATGTTTTTGTGATTGTTTGGTGTGAGTAATAAACACCATTGTAAGAGCTTTTAGTGTGAACAATAAACACCATTGTAAGAGGTTTTAGTATGAGTCTTGAAAACACTTGTGAGCGGTTTTAGTGTGAGCCTTGAAAACACTTATGAGAGGTTTTAGTGTGAGTCTTGAAAACACTTGTGAGAGGTTTTAGTGTGAGCCTAGAAAACACAACGTGTAAGGTTATTATGTGAGCCATAAATACAAGTTGTAAAAGTTTGGTGTGAGCTTGGAAACGCCTACTGAGTGAGTGAAATACCTAATTATATAGAATTAGGGAGTGGATGTAGGGTTAGTTAACACCCAAAGCACTATAAACACTTGTGTCAATTTCTTTCTTCTCCTACTCACCTTCTTAAACACATTAACCCTCTTTTTAATTTTTAAATTAAGCACCAATTCAACCCCCCTTCTTGGTGCCCTAGGCCAACAAGTGGTATTAGAGCCAAGTCTCATTTAAAACCATAATTGGGTGAGTAAAGATCAATGACATAAAAAGGAATTCACTCACACCTCAAGCCTTATTTTGATGGAGCTGACTATACTCATTGGAAGTATAGGACAAAAATCTATCTATATACAAATGTGGTGGATCTATAGGATGTTTTTGTTAAAGAATGGAAGCCATCCACCAAAATAGTGGATGTGAGTGAAGAACTAATCCCTAGAGAAGAATGGGTTGAAGCACATAAAAGATCCAATGGCAAGAACAAGAAAGTCATGGCAATCCTTCTAAGGTCTCTCTCAAAAGAATAAATTAGAAGGGTACAACATTGCCAAACTACCCATGGGATTTGGAAAGCATTGGAGAACTATCATGAAGGCACCACCTTGTTGAAATCCAACTGACTAGAGATGTATGTGTCGTAATGGGAGTTATTCATGATGAAGGAGGATGAGAGCATCACCGACATGACCAATAGACTCCTAGCAATCATCATTAACATGAAGAAGTTTGGTAAGATTCTCAAAAATCATGAGGTCAACTCTAAATTCTAAAGTCTTTGCCTCTTGAAAAATTTGGTGCTAGTGTGTAGTATCCAAAAATCTAACCCAGAAATAAAGAAGATGCCAATGGATGTCTTAATAGGCAAACTCTTAACTCATGAGTTGGCCTTAAAGAAAGATGAGGAGATGAAGAAAATAAGGGGCAAATGAGAAAAATCTGAAAAGTAAGAAAGGAAAACCTTAGCACTAAGTCTACTTCTAAGGAGAAGGAAGTGGAGGTTACTTCAAGTGAAGAAGAAAGTGATAAGGAGGAAGAAGAACTAGCAATGCTCTTTAGAAGGACCAAGGAGCTTATTAGAATAAGAAAAGAGAGAAGGAACTTTAAGAAAGCCACTCCTAATCCTAAAGAGAGATTAATCGAAGTCACTTGCTATGAGTGTGGCAAGAAGGCCATATTAAGTATGATTGTCCAAGGTTAAAGAAGAAGAAGAAAGGAGACAATGAGAAGAGGAAGAGCTATAAGGCCACTTGGGATGATAGCTCAAGTGAGGATGAGGAAGATGAAGAGATTGCCAACATTTGCTTCATGGCTTAAGATGATTCTCCTAATGAGGTAAGCACTTCATCTTATTCTCATTCTGATTATGATGATTTAGATGATGTAGATGAAGAGCTTCTAGAAGCTCTCACAATGAGATGTGACAAATATAAGTCACAAATGAAGACTTACAAGTGAAAATGCTCAAAATTAGAGGATGATTACAAATCTTTTAACAATCTTGTAAGTAGTTGAGGACTTCTAATGAAGAACTCAAAAAGTCCTTAGAGAGTTTATCCAAGCCATCTTTATCCCTAACCTTATTGAGAAAGGAAAATGACTCCCTAAAGAGTGAAGTGATTGAGCTTAGGAACTATATATCTAAGTTCCATAAGGGAAAGGAAGTTTTTGATACACTTATAGTATCTCAAAGACCTCTTTTAGTTAGGCATGCTCTAGGCTTTAATGGAGCCTCTTCATCTACTTGTTCACTTACTACATTCAATAAAGCATCAACACCTCAAACTTCAAATGTTGAAGTCATGAGGAAGAAAGGTACTCCTAGCACTAAGCCTCCTATGCCTAATGGCAAAGGAAAGGCCCCCCAAGGCTCAAAGAACAAATTATGCTTACATTTACAATAAGAAGCATGCTCAAACACAAACATAAAAAATTCTCTTCGCATGACTCATGCACTTGCATACACTCCCATAACCAAAGTATGAGAAGACCTCCTACTCATACTAAGATTGTACATAGTAGAAGGACTCACAAGCCTAAACTCCAATATCATTATCGCATGAGATATGAGCATATTAATATTTATTGTAACATCCCTATCCACATTCATTTGCATTATCACATGAATATATTCATTGCATAAATGATATAAAACCTATATGAACATATGCATTGGATAAATAATCATTTAGACATGGAAATGTTTAAAAGCACGACAATGACACTTGCACCGTTGCATTTGGGGACACTTAAACATATCTGTAGTATTTGTATAGTTGCATGACAAATTGTTTTATGTTGTGTACATGTTATAGTATCATAAATAATAGTGTTTTAGAGCTTAATTAAAAGTATAAGGAGCATTTAGGAATTAGGAGATGGATGGAAGTGCTTAAGGAGTGACAAAGAGGGACTAAAAGCAAAACTTTTAACTTTCAACCAATAGGAAACTAGCTGCCAATCTTTTGTTTTATTTAAAATAACAATACAAACCATTAGGGTCTGGTAAGAGAGGAGAAGAATGAAATACAATAGAAAGAGGAGAGAAGAAGAAGAAGAAGAAGAAGAGAGGGAGAAAAGTGAGTTGCCTAAGTTTTTCTAATTCTGGGACAGTAGGTAAGTTGATTCATCTTCTTCTTAACCAAAATTAACCTTTCATGACATGTTAATCATGCATGGTTAGTGAGAATTATGGAGTAATTAAGGTAGAGCTGTTGGATGGAAGTTGTAATCTAACAGAACAAGAGTTGATTCTACTAGTTTTGCTGTTAGAGCATAATTTTGCACCCACGATTTCATAACCCTAGAAGAGGAATTCAGAAAGTACAAAATATGAAAGTTGTAGCTTTATGTCTCATATAAATGCCTATGAAACAGTTTTGCTTAATTGTGTGTGTGAGGAGATATGACTCCTTCAGTAAGGATGGGTCAAATCCAAACCCAAATGATCTCAGTCTTCTGTTTTTTTATATTTTGATGGCCTTATATTCTGATTTTGACAAAGTGAAAAACATTAAACTTGTAGCTTTATATCTCCTCTAAATTCATGTAAACTAGTTTTGATTGATTTGCTGTGTGGAAAGAGATATGGCTCATTGATTGGGACTGACTCTGTACCCAGATGAAACCCTACCTTTCTTTTGAATATGTTTTCTAAGAATTTGATGGTCATAGATTTAGAATTTGATGATAGTCCAAACTTAAAAATTATATATTTATGTCTGATCTACAGGCCTATGAAATATCATTGCTAAATCCAGCATGGTTGTTGAGATATTATCCCTTCATCATGACTGTTTGTCAACATGTTACAAACTTGCTCACCCTGAGATTGGTCCTTTGTTTTGATGACCTTATCGACTGAATCAGACAATGAGTAAAACATGAAAAATGTTCCTTTATATGTTTTGCAATTGATGGAAGATTATTATTGCAATTGGACTTGTACAATTTGAGATACACTCAAGAGCGTAAGACCTACTCAGAATGAGAGGACATTGCAATAGGGCAAAATTTAGAAATTCACCATATTTTGTGTGTGTCTGATATTGGCATAAAATTTGAATATGTTGTCTCATTATGTGCCTAATTTGTTATAAAAAAAAGAATCAAGTCATTTAGATAAGTATATCTAGAGTTATTTCTATGAGAGTGTAGTGAGCTCAGGCTGCCATATAAGGAATATATGCATAAACACTAGGTTCACTTACATGGATCATGCCATAATTGCATACCAAGCATTCATAATCATTTTGACATACTTTTAACCATGTATGTATCAAATTCTAGGATCTCAATGCTTTGAGGAATTCCTAAAGAAAGAACCAAACTTACCATAAAGGTTGGTCACATCAAAATGTGAGTAAAAGCCATAATTGAATTCAATGTGTGTATGTGAATTGTTACATGTTACATGAGAATACAAGTCAAGTAAGAATGATTGAATTGTTACATGTTACATGGGAATACAGGCCAAGTGAGAATCAAATGCTCTTAACGATTATTTGGCATATCATTTATGAATAAGCACTTGCACATGGAACTAAAAGGGCGTTGTGACCGACTTGCCAAAACACTTGCAAATCACATGAAAGATGGACCAATAGATCCCAAATCATATGTTACATGAATCATATGAATATTTCGGGTGTAGTGTTTGCCTTGCACGATCACGACAAAAATAAAGATATTGCATTTTCATTTGCATAGTCAATTGTTTTACTTGCAATGTATTTTGATGATATTTGATTATGGGTTATGCCATAAGAATTTGATTATTATTTTTATTCATTGAGTTGCAATTCACCAAATCACAACTTTTTTTTTAGATACTGAAGAATAGGGATTGGATACTTTGGTGCTCTGAGATTTGCATTAAGACACATGGACCACAAGTCGTCGGCTGAATTCCAACTTTCTCTCTCCTCGTGTCATGATATTAGTCAACATATATGCACATGAAAATACATGTTGGATTGTGTGTGAAGGATGGATAAAAATTTTATGCATATGTACTTTGGAGCTGAATGATATGAGTTTTGTAAATGAAAATGGTCGTTACATTTATTGATATATTAGGAAGGCTCACCTCGAATTAGAGGACCCTTCAATACCTAACCCCTTAGGACCCAAGTATGCTTGGGTACCTAAGAAGAGATGATTTATTTTTGTTGTGTAAGGATGTCTGGCAGCCACTAATGAATCAAATGATTGACATATGGATAGTGGATGCTCAAAGCACATGACAGGCAATAGGAAGCTATTCATGGCCTTGAAAGAAAAAGAAGTTGGCAATACCACATTTGGTAAGAATGTCAAGGGTAAGGTGATTGGCATTGGAACCATTGGTAAGAATGGTTGCTCTTTAATTAATGATGTTTTGTTAGCTTATGGCTTGCAACATAATTTGTTAAGTGTAAGTCAATTGTGTGAGAAAGGAAATAAAAGTCACCTTTGACCCTAGAGAATGTTGAGTTACCACATTAGTGGATAAAAGGGTTATTTTCAAGGTTGAAAGGAAAGACAATACCTACTCAATTGATTTAGACAATTTGGCTAACCAATCTTTTAAGTGTCTTATATCTTTTAGTAATGAAGCTTGGCTATGGCATAAAAGACTTGGACTTGCTAACATGGAGCGCTTACAAAGCGTATCTAAAAGAAAGTTAGTGGAAGGTCTTCCCAAGCTAAGTTTTTCAAAAGACAATACATATGGTCCTTGCCAAATGGGAATGCAACATCAATATTCCTCCAAAGCTAAAAATGTTGTAAGTACATTTAAACCTCTTCAACTATTTCATATGGACTTGATAGGACCTACTAGGAGTGCTAGTTTAGGTGGAAAACATTATACATTAGTCCTAGTTCATGACCATTCTAGGTTTACTTGGGTATCCTTTCTAGCTCATAAGTATGATAACTTTGATGCGTTCAAAAGTTTTGCAAAAAGAATTCGATATGAAAAGGGTTACTTCATTTCCTCTATAAGAAGTGACCATGGAAAAGAATTTCAAAATGAAGCTTTTGAATTTTATTGTTTAGAGAATGAGATTTTTCAGAATTTTTCAACCCTTAGAACACCACAACAAAATGGTGTTATAAAGAGGAAAAATAGAACACTAGTATAGATGGCTAGAACTATGCTCAATGAGTATTTCTTACCAAATTACTTTTCGGCTGAAGCCATTAATACCTCATGTTATATAGCAAATAGAGTTTTTAAATGACTCATTCTCAATAAAACATCTTATGAGCTATGAAATGGTAGAAAACCTAAGATATCATACCTAGGCATATTTAGATGCAAGTGCTATATATTGAACACCAAGGATAATCTTGGAAAATTTGACTAAAAAACTAATGAGGGTATATTCTTAGGTTATTCTACCTCTAGCAAGACCTATACAGTCTTTAACAAAAGTTCTATGGATGTTGAAGAATCTATGAATGTTGTTTTTGACGAATCTAGTAAGCTTGATCTTGGGAAAGATTCTTTTGTTAATGATCTTGTAGGTGACTTTGAAAAATTGGAATTAGAGTACACTACAAGAGAGGAAGACGAAGACAAAGATAAAGGTGAATCATCAAGAGTAGATGAGGAACCACAACATCAACAAGAAGAATTGCCAAGTCAAGATCTACCCATGGATTGAAGGTTCTCCAAGCATCACCCCCAAAGATTTGATTATTGGTGATACCTCAAAGGATGTAAGTACTAGATCTCAACTTAATCTTTGCGATAGTAATCTTGCCTTTGTTTCTCAATTTGAGCCAAAATCAATTGATGAGGCTCTTAATGATGAAAGTTAGGTGATTGTTATGAAATAGGAACTCAACCAATTTGAGAGAAACAATGTATGGGAACTTGTTCCTATACCTAAGAAACATCCAATTGTAGGTTGCAAATGGGTGTTTAGAAAAAAGTTAGATGAGCAAGGACTCATCACTAGGAATAAAGCTAGATTGATTGCAAAAGGTTACAACCAAGAGGAAGGCATAGACTATGATAAAACCTATGCCCCTATTGCAAGGTTAGAGGCCATTAGGATTCTTTTAGCCTATGCATGTCATATGAATTTTAAACTTTTTCAAATGGATGTCAAAAGTGCTTTTCTAAATAGGGTTATTGAGGAGGAAGTTTATGTTGAGCAACCTCCTGGTTTTGGATCACATAGTTTTCCTAATTATGTTTTTAAATTAAAAAAAGTCTTATATGGATTGAAACAAGCTCCAAGAGCTTAGTATGAAAGGCTTAGTTCATTTCTTTTGAAAAATGATTTTGAAAAAGAAACGTGGACATTACTTTGTTTGTAAAAAGGCACAAATATGATACATTTATAGTACAAATTTATGTTAATGATATCATTTTTTGTGCTACTAATGAATCTCTTTATGAGGATGTTGCTAAGTGTATGACTAGGAAATTTGAAATGAGCATGATGGGAGAGCACAAGTTTTTCCTTGGTCTACAAATCAAGCAAACTAAAGAAGGGATCTTCATCAACCAAGCCAAATACACAAAGGACATACTCAAGAAGTTTGGCATGGATGGATGCAAAGTAGCAAAAACACTCATGAGTGGTACCATCAAATTGGACAAAGATGAATCATGTAAGATAGTTGATGAAAAGAGATATCGAGGTATGATCGATTATCTACTTTATCTTACTGCTTCAAGACCTGACATTATGTTAAGTGTATGCATGTGCGCTAGATTTCAATCTTCTCATAAAGAATCACATTTAAATGTTGTTAAAAGAATTTTTAAAATATTTGCATGGCACATTGCACTTAGGACTATGGTATCCTAGGGATTCATCTTTTAGTCTCATAGGCTACTTGGATGCGGATTATGTAGGTAGTCTTTTAAATAGAAAGAGCAATTATGGAACTTGCAGGAGAATACTTAGTGTCTTGGTTTAGCATGAAGCAAGTTTCAGTTGCCTTATCCACCGCTGAAGTAAAGTATGTTGTTATAGGTAGTTATTGCACCTAAGTGTTGTGGATGAAACAATAATTAAAGGACTATGGCAAAAATGTTGATCACATTCCTATCAAATGTAACAACACTAGAGCAATTAATCTTTCTAAGAATCCCATCCAACACTCTAAGAGCAAACACATAGATATTAGATATCACTTTCTTAGAGATCATGTCCAAAAGGATGATGTTGTGTTAGAATTTATAGACACAAATCATCAACATGCAGATATTTTCACTAAACTTCTCAATGAAGAAAAGTTGAACTTCATTAAGAGAGAATTGAGAATACTTGATGGAAGCTCCCTAAAGTGAAAAATATGATCTTTTGTTTGATTGGTATGTGTATTGGTTATATATGATATTAATCATTGGATGTCTTAATTGTATTTGCAATTGTGCTTTTCTATATCAAATTGCATAAATTAAGCATCAATATATTAATGTGGATTATCACTTCAATTGTCAAATCTTACTTTTTCATCATTATCCTTCTTGCCTTGTAATTCGCAGTTGCTATCCTTGACTCCCAATCGCGAATTAAAGGTTCATCTCCCCTGGCTGACAAACGTCAATTTGGGATCACAAATTCTACTCTCCACCACGAATTCAGTCAAATTTTCAAAATTTTGACTGTTGGATGTGCTAATTCCATATGATTTTTTGTTCGTACTTACATTGACTATATAAACCCCCTAAACAATGATTTTTATCACTTTATTCTACCCTAACTCACTTATCTCTTTCCAAACTCTAAAAATTCTCCAAGTCTCTCTACTTTATCAATGTCCCCTAAGAAGATTTTTGGAGCAGAGAAGGACAAGGTAGTAGCCCAACCATCTGCACCTCCAGCCCTTTATCTTATAAAAGGAATCACAAAGGAGGAGAAAGAATGTTTCAAAGCCAACTCTTCCAAAATCATCCTCCCAAACAAAATATCATCGACCTTTATGTTGGAGACCCTTGGGATCAACGAGAGATACGAGCATTCCTTTCTAACTTGGGATGGAAGGAGTTCATCTTTCGGGTTGAACTCGATTATGAGGAAGTCGTAAGGGAATTCATATGCATGGTGACACTTAGTTGCAAAGCAGAATCATGAGCTGGGCAATTTGGGTTAATATTTTGTGCTTTCGGGGATCTTTATTTCATTACTTTTAAGTAATTGCCAAACCTCTTTAACCTTCAAGTCGGATAAAATATCTTATTCATTATTTTCGCACTTGATGTAATCTATTGCAAGTTTTGGTTTGAAATTTCAATTGAGACCAAACACGACCCAAAAACTTCCTTAGCCACATACATCAAAACCCTCCCCTTTTGGATACTCCATCGTATCATCACCTTTTTCATAAATGCTAGATGTGGTGGCATTGAGAAAGTGTCTCTAAAGGATTTAGCCTTCTTGTTCTGCCTTGTTAAAAACAAACTTATCTAAATTGGTCGCCATCTTGTAGATCAATTGATCCATATGAGCACCAAACTAAAGAGCCAATTCCTTCTCCCATGACATGTGATAGCAATCTACCGCTTTATTGGAGCTCTTAAAGAGGAAAATGAAAAATTCCTGGCTAAGCAATTCCTTCCTTCTCAAAACTTCCTTAACCTCACCTACTAGATAAATACCAAAGCCATATACCCGGACACATATGCATACATAACCTGGGTGCCTTTGGGGCCAAGAAAATGAAGACATCTCAAGCATCCAAAAGGAAGAGGCTCATCATTGAAGAAGGAAGCCTACTAGTCCCCCCTTATTAACCAAATCCCAAAACAAAATTATCTTTTGCCACCATCAACAGCAAGTTAGATAAGATGATGAAGAGGAGATTCCTTCTCATCTCCCACCTTCACAATGATATGGTGGATTTGCAAAAGAAATTGGGTAGTCCTTCTTGCCATCTTCTTGATTTTGTTGAGTATGAGGATAAGAAGAAGGCAATTAAGAAGTTGAGGAAGGTGATGAAGTTGAAGGCGGAGGCAACGATAATAAGGAAGTCGATTCTGAAGATGATGACTCTCTAATCTTCTAAAATAAGATTTATTTGTATTTTCTCTTTGTTTTATTAATGTAAAGTTGTTGATCCCACAACTTGCTTATAAGTAAATAAAAATGTTTGTTTTTGAAATTTTGTCTTTTGTGATTGATTGAATTTACTTTTATGAGTGTAATTCTTATTAATTTGCTCCTTATTATTAATTTGCTCCTTATGAACACTTGTCTATTTTGTATGCATTTGTTATTTTCCCTTATAAACCCTTTTTTTGATCTTGCCAAAGGGGGAGAGAAAGAATCAAGAAAGAATATAAGAGGGAGAGAAAATAATTTGTAAGAAAATAACATAAGTTGAGAGGGAGCATTGTAGTCATACTTAGAAATTTCACTTTGATTGGTTGAATGTTATACTTAGAAAATTTCACTTTGATCTTTGTCTATACATTTTTAAGTATTCATTGAATCATTTACCATTCCAACTTCACAACTTCAAAACTCATGCATTTATTTTCTCTTAGGATCAATCTAAGTTGTTAAAAATAAAAAAAAAGGGAGATTGTTGGACTAAGTTGATTTAACCTAAGTCATAAACGTCTTTTGATCTTGACAATAGAGATTGATCAATTCTAATACTTTCATTAAATGTTGTTTTGTAGATTATAAGTTAGATTTTTCATTGAAAGTAAGATGGAAATCAAAATTTCCAATAATGTAAAGATCATCCAAATTTATGGTGTGTGTATGGTAAATCGCAACCATGAATCAATCACAAGAAAGAATGAAGCTAGGCCAGAGGAATTCATAGGCTATTTTGCCACTGCTAACCATCCAATAATTGTAAAGCCTTAGTCATAGAGGAATTCATAGTGAGTGTCGCACTAGGGTCGCGACTGTGACTTTCATAGTGACAATAGAGGGAACCAAAGCCACAACCATAGCATGCCAAGTGTCCCAAGTATCCATTGAAAGATCAGAAATCGTGAAGGCAAAAATTTGGTAGCGACTGTGACTTAAAGAATTGAAGCTTTCTTACCAAAAAGAGGAATTTGCGGTCTCAGTCATGTCCAAGACTTAGGTATTTTGTGACAGCAACTTTTGATAGTGGTTAGAACACAATGGTTATATTTTCTTGGACAACCAATGGAAAGTTGACACGTGGACTAGCTATTAGACACAGACGAGGTTTTTTGTCAAAATTTTTGACTCCACAATGGAAATTGAAAATTCGCGATCGCGAAAAAGTAATAGCGACCCGACTTCCGCCTGACAAGCATTTAATGCTAAATCTGCCTAGTGCATCTTGGAGATTTATTAATAGTTTTAGTCCAACGTCTCTTTGGTGGATATGAGCTGTAAATACTCCAACAAATAGATGAAATGGCAGGAGAATTCATTTATTTGTAACCAATCTCTTGCCAATTTGCTACTCATTCTTTCAATTCTGATTTATGTTTTTGTGATTGTTTGGTGTGAGCAATAAACACAATTGTAAAAGGTTTTAGTGTAAGCCTTGAAAACGCTTGTGAGAGGTTTTAGTGTGAGCCTTGAAAACACTTGTAAGAGGTTTTAGTGTGAGCCTTGAAAACACTTATGATAGGTTTTTGTGTGAGCTTAGCAAACACAAGGAGTAAGGTTATTGTCTGAGCCATAAACACAAGTTGTAAAAGTTTGGTGTGAGCATGAAAACACCTATTGAGTTGAGTGAAATATCCAATTATAGAGAATTGGGGAATGGACGCAGGGTTAGTTAACACCCGAACTACTATAAACACTTGTGTCAATTTATTTCTTCTCCTACTCATCTTCTTAAACACATTAACCCTCTTTTTAATTTTTAAATTAAGCACAAATTCAACCCCTCTTTTTGGTGCCCTAGGCCAACAATGCTATTACTAAGCCCAAGATTGAAGTAACTATAAGCTAAAACATGGAAGGCAACCAAAGAAAATGTAAATCTAATTTTTAACTAAGAAATAAAGATATTAAATGTTTTAAATGTTTGGGAATAGGCAACATAACATCCTAATATAAAAAGTATATAATAGTCCTAAAGGATGATAGAGAAGAGAGAGACTGAAAGTGATTCAAGTGATCATTTTATATCACCTTTGAAAGATGCTAGTGATGTGAACTATTATGGATGGTGAATTAATGGTAGTAAGGTATGCATTAAGTGGATAAGTTAAAGATGATGATGAAGTATAAAAAGGTAACATCTATTATATAAGATGCCATGTCAAAGATAAGATATATAATATGATTATTAATTATGGTAGGGATACTAATGTAGTTAGCACTTCTTTGGTTAAAAGGTTGAATTTCCCTATATCAATGTATCTAAGGTCATACAAGCTGCAACAATTAAATGGTTATGGAGAAACTAAGGTAGACAAACAAGTGTTAGTGTCATTCTCCATTAGAAGATATAAATATGATGTTTTACGTGATGTGGTTCTTATGCATATGGTTCAGATTCTTTTAAGACATCATGTCAATATGATAGGAGAGCTAAGCATAATGCTTATAAAAAAAGGATGTTGTTGTCCCTTGGTGACCTATAAAGGGGGTTGAATAGAACAATGACAAATTAATAATTTTAAACTAAATATGAAAATAGATGAAGAATCAACACACACAATTTATAAAGGTTCAATGCAATTTACCTACGTCATTTCTTCTAGTATTTCCACTAGAGCCTTCATTATATTCATAGCTTAAAGTGCTATCAACAACCTCTACACAAGTAAGTTTCTAATCTCTTACCAAGCCTTTATAAGTGATAGATTCCTAGGCACTATCAACCTCTTACAAGTAGTTCACAAATACTACTTAACCTTAACCCAAAGTAGTTTTCAAGTACTACCTTAAACCTTTCACAAACTACAGTTTTTGATGGTTTCTAAATCCAACATTTCCTTAAACAAAGTACATCACTATAATGTAGAGAAAAACTCTCTCACTCAAGCAATACTGATCACTTAAAGTAGACTTACAAGGTAGGCTTGGTGTGGCATGAGAATATAAAGAGAAATTATAAACAACTTACTATTCAAACTCTAATTTGAAGATAACTCATTTAAGCTTGATCAATGAATGTTCCTTTTTTTTTTTTTAATGCTAGATCATTCTTTGTTCATAATGTAACAAACTTATGAATAGCTTTCACAATCGATTACTCACTTGATGGAATAATTCTCTATCTATTTATGTTAAAAGTGAGTCCTTCTATAGCCTAAACAAAGAACTAGCCATTAGAAAAGAGCTGTCACTTCACATTACAACTGTAAGCAATTCACGTATTTTGTTTAGGCATCAACCATCATTGACTTCATACGAGTAAATAGTTGGCAAATCAATTTTTTACTTTAACAATCGTTGGCATCAATGAAATGCCCGTAAGAACTAGTTGTTAAAGAGTAGTTGGCTAAAGGCTCCTCCTTTGACTTTTTTAGTTATCTATTTCACTTTTTCTATAATGACCATTGGACAGAAATAATGGTTGTTGCTTCTGATCTTAATGCCCATTAAAGTAAAAATAATACACGTTGTTGATTTTCCAGAAAGCATGAACTTAGTACTCTATTTTTTAAAAAACTGTGGAAATGCTTCAATGGCTATTGGAGAATTTGCAATCCCATTACGATGTCTAAAGAATTGAGCTCATAGTGGAGCACTTTTTCAACATCTATTACAAAAGTACAACTCTTGTTGTGAGGTCAAAATCAACCCTAGTTGTGAGTTCAATGTGGATAGCTATGTTTAAGCAATTGTCCAACACCTGTTGGAAATATGGGCAATGCCTATTAGATTGATAAACAGAGTTTAACATTCTCCCCCTTTTTGATGATGGCAAACAATCTTTCAAAATCAATAAGGATACAACTTGTTAAGGGATCAAATCATAACTCCCACTTAATATATTAAGGTTATGCATTGAGTTATCATGTTTCCCTTTTATCCTTATTTTGAGTAATCAAATATTTTCTCCCTCTTAAGATATGCTCATATTATATGTATCTTTATTTGGGGGGGGGGGGGGGGGGGGGGGGGGGGGGGGGGGGGGGGGGGGGGGGGGGGGGGGGGGGGGGGGGGGGGGGGGGGGGGGGGGGG
>CATIWR010051423.1:0-36626 GCA_949677035.1 Omphalea diandra | reverse complement strand
TGCTATTTTCCATTCTCTCAACACTTTCGCATGCAAATGATTGCTTAGCTAAGTGACTAGAGTGATGTTCTGAAACCTTAAGATTTTATTAATTACTAATAATTAATAGTGTATTGTGACTCTTATGGAGGAAATCAAATTAAGGGTGTAATCGGTATACCGCGAATACCGAAACCGCAAATTTTACCGATACCGCGAATACCGAAACCGAAAAATCATAATACCGATACCGAGTACCACGAAAACCGCCAAAACCGATACCGCTAAAATTATAAGGTATTCGCGGTATACCGATACCGATACTGCTAAAATGTACATTGCACTTAACAGAAATGTACATTTCACTTAACAGAAAATGTACATTCCACTTAATAAAAATGTATATTTCTTTTTTAATTATAATTTTTTAATTACAAATATAACTGTTATTAATAATTGATAATTTATATAAAATTGATATTAAATATTTGATAAATTATCTCTAAATTGTTAATTTATAAAATAATTAATAAAAATATATTGTTAACATTTTATATATTAAATTAAATTAATTAAAATAAAAAATAAAAGTAATATATTTTTCGGTTTGGGAAAAGTTGTAACAAAAACCATATTCTGGTATTACGCCATTAAGCAGGTTGTTGGATATATTTAAGTGGAAGACAGGTTCCAAAACCACTCACGAACAGGAGCTGAAATTCTAGCATCTGAGAGATCAAACACAAAATTGTTATTTTGTGTTCGAAGCCATTTTGGAAAATGAGGTCCCAGATTGCAGGACATAAAACCTATTATATCCAACTGAAAAGCTTTTGCTTCTGGTATCGCCACCACCCTTTGCGTCTTAGATAGGGTTTAGGTGTTTTAGGTGATGTTTTTCATTGATGATGTTTCAACATAGTTGCCTTTCACAACCATCTAACTAGCAAGGATGTAAATAGCTACATGGGCATATCCACAAAAATGCGAACATAAATATATATATATATTACCTCTTTCAGCTGTTATTACTGAAGTATAGCCTCCACAAATAAAAAGGTCAACAAGAAAAAGACAATGAAAAGGAAAAAACGCAGGCTGAGCATATTACAATTAATATTATAATTAAGCTCCTCCTGCATTGTGAGTGTCTCGAGAGCTCATGTTAAACCTGCTCCTACTAAGTCAACCACCTCCTGACTCGAGAGTATTACTCAACCTGCATTTAATTAGTCTTCCAGATCAGAATCGTTTCAAAAAAACTAAGAATCATTGAATCACAGTTCTGTTACTATCACGTGCACTATGCAATTGATCCATATCATATTATATTCCTGGACATGAGTAAGTTGTCAAGGAGGGATTTCCCTTCTGAATTAAAAACGAGACAATTAAATGTCATTTGACATTGATATTGAGTTGTATCAGGTTCTTCTAATTTGGATAGTGAAGAATGTTTTCTAATCCTGAAAAAATCATTTAACTCATGTATTTCTCCGTCTGTTTCCACACGTTTGGCAATTATGGCCATCCATATTTTTGAAAAAAAAAAGGCATAGCACAAATCATTAGTTGATCCGTAATTGTTTGAATAAAAACTTTTACGTCCAATATTTAACTATACGCATGCTTACCAGTCCGAACCCTCAAAAAGGCCTTCACCCTTCACGGTACGTCTTGAAAATGGCCCACTAGCGATTTTTTATCTTGTGCAACTCCAAGGCCTCAGTCACAGCAGCATCATCCAGTGAACCGGAGAGATCCTGCTCATATAAGCTCTACATGTTTGATTACATGCTTTTTCCTGGGATTGTATTTTGTACAAACAATGGAAGGCCTACCTTGGACATAGACTAGTAATTAATTTATCAGTAGTTGTGATAAAACTATATAACAGTCAAAGATGCAAAAATGATATTGACCTGAATGTTTGCAAAAATGAGGATAATTGCACCTTTTAATTCTTCCTCCTACCAAAACGTTCACCCACAGAAATCAGAATTCCATGATCCTTATTAAACTGATAAAAACTAGTCAATTTTATAGCATGCCCTATATGTGCAACTGCCATAATGTATAACAGGTCACAAACCCAAAGTGAATTTTTTTTTTTTTTTCTCTTTTCCTGTTTTTAGTTTGATTTTCAGAGATTATTAAACCTGATTTTCCAAATGTCAGACTACAAGAAAATAAGAACCAATTACATAACCTATGGTCCTAAATTACATTATGCCACCTTTCCCATCACCGCTCCACTTGCAAATTGAACAGCACAAAGTCTGCAAGCTCAATCCAAAACAATGTACATCTACCTTGCAGACTAAAATGTAACAACCTTAAACTGCAAGTTCAATTCAAAATAATCAATAAACTGATTATTAATAACTAGCCACGTTGCCTTGCAGAATATCTTGATAATTAATAAGAGATTGCAAGTGTTGTATGGCTCTGTTTTATTTTACTTCTTCCATGAGCAAGCAACTCAAACAGTATCCTTGACCTGAATTTCCTAAACCTCTGACATCAATTGGTACAACTCAATAATCATTACCAGCTCAATTAGCTTTCAAATTAAGTACAACTAAAAATGAAGAAAACAACTTTTTACACAGCAGGAATTGTGATGGTATCCTCACATCAATCACAAACAAATAATAAGACAGGTTGACTTAATAAGATTGTTTATCCAAAATACCACCAAGAGTGCATGAAATTCTTATTTGGCTATTCCAATTCCATCAGTATCACTTGAATCAACCACATAAATTACATCTTGGGCATTCGGGAAATAGCATCTCCAATATGGCCTGAAATCAACAGACAAACTCAACCCAAATAACAGGACATGACAAGGCGTTAACAATGAATAGAAGAATGCCACAAGTCTCCTCTAGCAAGCAATCAGGCAGATAACCATACAAGGGAATCCAACATGACAACCCCAAAGGGAACTTGAGAAACAAATGTAACAAAAATTAAATGTGATGAATGCCTTGATCATTTACAAAAAGTATGATTTTATTTGAAACAACGGTTATTAATATTCGTAACAAAATGAGAATGATCTTGGCACTTCCCTGAGGCAATTTGTTCTCGAGATCTGCTAGCAACTCGTGTGGTATTAGTTCAAGACAGCAATCCCTCATGGTAATAAGCATCAGTTTTAAAGAATTGGCATTGCTATTGTAAAAATCTATTTTTGTTTGTCAAACTACAACATTATTTGGTTTTGAAATTTTTTTACTATTCATTTAAAATAGTTTAGTTACATTATCAACCTAATTTAATAGTAATGGACAAAATTGTCAAATATTAGCTTCTTTCAAAGTCAATTTTTAACTCGCAAAACTCGTATTAAAAAAAATCTATTATCAATTAGTAAAAAGGATTTCTTCTAAATTGTGCCCCATAATCCGCTATTGGCAACAGCAATGCCAAAACATGCCTAAAAGATCAATTAGGATACTTCTCGTTTGACCTTTCATAGCAATACAATGAGCATGACAACAAAAACCCATAGGACAATATGATTAGATAATATTTTACGTAAAGCATACTTATATAACACGTAAAATCATGCTGCTAGTCAATAGCTGTTGTACATTTGAAAGTACAAGAACATATCGCTAGAGACAAAAAATAATATCCTTGCAGTGAAACAATTACATCAGAACCTTGAATTCCAGGAAATCCAAAACATGAACTATCTAAAACAGCATCATTTATAGTTCAGTCCACACCATTATCCCTGAGACAATATTAAACCATTCTACCACTGATCATTTCAAGCATGCAAAAGACATAATATACAGTAACATATTTTGGCATCAAGATTATAACAGAGTGACAGTAACACTATTAGGTATAACTGTACACGCCAGAAAATCTCACATGCCCATAAAAACTAATGGCAACAAGATTATAAGAGTTACGGTGGAAACATACTAACCCAAATCCCATGCCTGGAATTTAATATTGTTATACTGTACACACATAAAATTATGCATCAAACAACTGATAATGGAACACAAGGATAATAAGCACATTAAAAACGTACTTGGAATAGTGGAGAAAACCTCGCCCATTGGAACCCGATCTAAATTATTATAGAATTAAAAGAATTATGAAAAGAAACTTAAGAAAGCCCTAACAAGTAGATACCAGAGAGAGAGAGAGAGTTACAGAGAATGGTGGTTTTGCCGGCATTATCGAGGCCAAGCAAGAAAGATTCGAGCTTCTCTATTGCCGAAGAGAGAGGAGAACAATCAAGTGAACATTATTCCCATTTTCGCCTTTTTTATTTTCTTTCTATTTCACTTTCACTGTCCACCGATTTCTTTACGCATCAAACTTGCTTTGACTATTTCAAACGTTGCCGTTTAGGGTCTTAGGCTTTTTTCCATTTTAGGAGTCTCCGAAGGCTTTGTAAAGCAGTATTCTCAGGTATATATGGGATCAAATACTATGACCCCTGAGCTTTGCCATGTTATAGTACTTCATCCTCCATTTTTTATATATCATGTCAAAATATCCTTAATATTTAATTTCAATACAACTCAAACGTCATTTTATTAAAATTTTTTATTAAATATAAATAAAATATTCACAATATCCTCAATACTATATTTAATTTTTATTTTCATTATCGAGTTTAAATTAAAGAACCAACTGAATTCAATGTTTGATTTTTATTTTAATTATCTTCTTAACACTTTATCCTATTTTTTGCTCCTCTTATATTCATTTTATAAATTCCATCCTCGCTTATTTAGTGAATATCGGAGAAAACAATAAATGATTATAGTGTTATTTGAATTTATTTAAATCAAAATCCCATCTTAATTTTTTTTTTTTAATTTTAATAATGAAAACCAACAAAACAAATTCAAATAAAAACTTAGCTTCAATAAAATTTGGGTCTTCGATTTATAGTCCAAGTCTTCGTCGCTAGAAATTGGCAAACAGTGAAATACGCCAATATTTCTAGCAACAAAAAATTGAATAACCTACAAACAGAGTGGGGAAAAAAACTAAGGAGACTCAAAAAAAAAAAAAAACTTTTTAAAATCGATCATTCTTCCTTTGTTATTTTGCTCGGCCACTTCTTTGACCGTGTGTGAGCAAATGCATATTTAGTATGCTCATAATTTATTTTATCTATCTTCATTAAAGTTTTAAAGATAAAAAAGCATCAAATCACTCACACCAGTTCTATTTCTTTACTTGTCCCAATCATTGATTCTAGTTAATGGAAACTCAAATTTTTTTTTGTTGGGCCTTGTGTTTTACAGAGTATAGACCTAATCTTTAATTGCATTGACTTATTATTAAGCCCAATAATTATATTTGTGCCAAGATGAGATAGCCTTGAGTAAGTTGGATGCCACGGATGATGGCAGATTTGGCCGCGGATGAGTAATCAGTGGTGACGAAACTTTTCGTTACCTGGCTTAGAGCCGATATTAGGCTCTCCGTTTAGTATCAACTCTTTTACTTCACCTTCTTTTTTTCTTCATTTTCGGCCATTTAAATGGCCAATTCTTACAGAATAAATTTTAGGAGATTCACTTATTATTAAATATAAAAAATTTTCGATATAATTAAATAAATATTTAACAATTAAAGTGCTAAAACGATAAATATCAAATTAATAAAAATATATGAATGTACACGCTATAAAAGTGACTATTGATTGACAATTGAACTATTAGTATTGGTCATCTAACTAAAATAAGTTAACTGCATTTTACGAGTTTGTATTTGTTGGAAACGTTGCGAAATTCACTCATTTTCAATTGTTGTGAAAATCTCCTTCTTCATGTATACAACTAAATTGTCATTCGTTAATTTAAATTTTCTATTTCTAAGTTAGAGTTTCTAATTCACAATTCATAATATATTTTAATTTAAATTTTGTATTTCTAATTCACAATAAATTAATTATCTTAAATATATTTTTAATGAAATTTCTATTTTACTATAACTTCATAATATTTTTAATTCACAAAAAATTCACAATAAATCAATTAGGATTTATAATTTACAATTCATAATATATTTTTAATTTAAATTTTCTATTTCTAAATTAGAGTTTCTAATTCACAATTTATAATATATTTTTAATTTAAAATTTTTATTTTTAATTCACAATAAATTAATTATTTTTAATGTATTTTTAATAAAATTTATATTTTACTATAACTTCACAATATTTTTAATTCACAATAAATTTACAATAAATCAATTAGGATTTGTAATTCATAATTCATAATATATTTTAAATTTAAATTTTTATTTTTAAATTAGAGTTCCTAATTTATAATGTATTTTTAATTTAAATTTTTTATTTCTAAATTGGAGTTTTTATTTTAAATTTAATCAATTCATAATTTTTAAGAAATATCATCTTTTTAATATAAAACTAAATGAATTAAAATATAAAAATATGTAAAAAGTGAAAATATAGAAAATTTTTAAAAATATCGAATTCACCTTTGATTGAATCTAAAATTAAATACAAGTTTTTTAAATAACTGATAGTTTAGCTCAAAATATTGATGATAATTAAAATTTTGAAGTGGAGAAAGAAAGATGATTGACGAGAAGAAAAATTTTTGAGTTGGGTGAAGAGAAGCGATTTGCTGAAAATGAGAAAGGCTTTTTTTTTTTTTGGTCACTTATTCAAAACAGTGTCATTTTTAGTAAGTGATTTTTTTTTTTTTTCACGTTCAAAATAGCACCGATTTGACTGTGGAAAAAAAAAAACTTTCATTTTGGGAGGTTCTTTTTCTTCCTTACAGCTCCCTGATTATTTTCTCAATCCAATGGCAGGGGCTGAACACTTGCCTTCAATCACTCTCCATATTCTTGCCGGCGACCAGGGGCCCCCTGGTTCCGCCTATGAATTCTTGTATGGCCATGGCTGAATCTGTGAATGTTGAGCTCCCCAGTTTGCCCATTTTGGGTAACGACGTCTCTTAGTTTTGCAACCTGATTGGCTTGCCTCCAATTTCGGCCTAAAATGGTAATCACTCATGAAGCGGGAGCTACAGCACTAAAAATAAAATAATAACGATAATAATAATAAATAAGGGAACTGAAGGAAATGTATTACATACGCATTCATCCCCATACCCACATTACATTGTTAATGGGTCCGTTTATTTAAAAATTGGTTAAAAAATATATTTAAAAACGGATCCAATGCGGCTTCGTCTCGCCGCGCAGACAACCGCTGTCGTTCGAGTTTACACGCAGATTAATAAGCAACCAGAATACAACACGTGCATCTCGAGAAAAAGAAACAAATGACTTCATCTTCCTCCTGTCTACTTTTAGGTCCTCCCTCCAATTCGTCACCAGTCCCGGAGTTCACCTCTCGCCGACAGAATTTCACGGCCACCAAAATATATAACAGCATTCAAGAGAAGAGCACGCACTTACAAGAGAATATGTTCGTCATTTTCGTTACTGCCACTTTATTCTCCATTACTAGAGCTTCAACTTAATTAAAAATGCCCTCAATACAAACAGATTTTTTTTTTTATCAAAATATACAAAAAGATTATTCCCTGCAATATCATATTAATTACTAACTTATATTCCTCCTACATGTTTTTTCTCTAATAAAAAATTTCAAATTTACCCAGCCAACCCATGTCCTTGGGTGATTTCAAATTGCAGATGCTTGTTTCATGTATATGCAACGAATGGGTTTACTTTTTGTCACATCATAATGTCACTAGCTACACACCATATATGGTAGCATATACATGAGTACTATTGCATGAAAAGTTTTTTTAAAAAAACTGTGAAAGAGAAAAGCAGAAAATATGACGAGTCAGAGCAATTTAGCTGTAATTAGCCTCTCTCATGTTCATATCTAATTAATCTCATAAAAAAAATTTACGTTTCCGCGAGATCAAAGGGAACAAAACCCTAAACCCAACACCTAAATAAGAAAGCAAAAATGACCCCGAAAAAATTAAAGGGAAAAAAGATCACTCTAGCTCAGTGGTTTTCTTCCATCTGTGCTTGTTGGGTTTCTTGATTCTCTCCATTTCTTTCTTCTTCTCCTTCAGCTGCTGCACTTGTTTCATTATTGTCATCAATTTCTTCTTTCATTTTGGATCTAATATTCTCTGCATTTTCTTCCTCTCTGTTCTCAACCTTGGCATTTTGGTCCCCGAATGAGGAAGATCTGTTAGACGCAGGAGTAGCCAAGAAAGTTGGCTTCTGATCACCAGCCATTATAACCAAAATCTTCTCCTCATAAACTTTCGCTGCTTTCCCACCTGCGTTGCCCTCCTTTTCATTACCATTTTCAAGATCTCTCTGGTGATCACCACCACCTTCGCTATCAACAAACCGACCAGAAAGTCTCCAATAAGAGCAAGCTAAGATCAACAAGGCGAAAGCAATCAAACCCAACATCGCTGCCAACCCTCCGAAGAGGTACGGCACCGGAGAGTGCCATGGCGAGCGCGGTTGTGGGATTGGTTGTGGTGGGTGTGTGGCCTGCGTAGTTGTTACGGTGGGGCTAAGGATTCTAATGGGTCTCATACTGTTTCTTCTATTTCTAATCCTCTCTTAGCTTGTATGTGTTTGTGTAGGTCGGAGAAAGGAAAGTGTAGCTAGGAATGTGAAGTTGAGAAACCGAGAGGCAAGCGATAGTATTTATAAGTGGGAGTTTGTGCTTTTTAATATTGGGTTCACGGATTTGGCCCTGCGTTTAATTTACTGTTCTTTTTATGCGTATGTGTTTATCTGTATACATTAAAACAGAGGGATCCTCAGCATCCGGATGTTGTTCCAATGGGTCCATTTGGTGGGAGCTTTGCCATTGTGGGCCCTGTTAAGTTCCAATGATTAATCTTATGACATTGCTAACAGTTATAAGACGGCCATCTATTTCGATAATTTTACTTGACATGAGAGACTCAATCCCATTATATGATATTTTCTGACTAGCATCCTAAACAAGTTGTTATATTTCTAATTTACATCTTGAAATTTTCGAAAAAAAATAAAAATCAAGGTGCAACAATCATCGACATTAATTAATGCTGCCGTTATTAAGTGTACCATTGAAAAATTAGTTGGGAGGAAAAATATATGCAATTTGTCACTCATTTTGATTCACATTTTGTTTTAATATTTTAGATAATATGTTGCAACTCATAAGAGAACTCAATATGAATGATACGTGTGTCTACTTTAATGAGTAAATTAAAAATAAATGTAAAAGAGTAAGAAAATTAACTATGAATAAAAAAATAGAAGATGATCACTTATGAAAAAAAAAAAAAGAGAAAAAATTTTCATGGTTTATAAAATTGCATTTTTTTTTTTTTTTTACTAAACATGATGAAAGGCTTCAAAGGCAACCCAGCATGCGTTGACAGAATTTAACTAGCTATAGTCTTCTTGATTTGTTTCAATCAGAGGATAAAGAATGTGACATGGTATGGTACCTACATCAGACTCACCCATTTTGAGTTCCACTTACAACGAAACTTACATTTGGAATAATTAAGTTAATTAATTTCATTCTGATTGTGACAGTGAAATAATATTCTTTTGCATGATTTACTCTTATATGTCATGTTTTGGACAATATATATCTTTTACTGTGCTACCTAGTAATCATATCTCCTAAATAGATGCATTCCTTTTTTTTAGATATAAGTTGGAGAGGTAGGACTTCTATACTCATAATAGTTATATATATGTTCTAAATTCTTAATTTCATCCCTCAATTAGATCATGTAATTTAGAGAAATTTGACTCTCATGTTATTTAATTAATACCATATAATATTTTAAATACATGACTAATATTAATTATTATTATGGTCATTATATAAATACAGCATACACCTTATAAAAATTAAAATTGAATAATAAAAATAGGATTTAAGAAAATCAGACAAACAATCTTTCATACTCTTTCTTATTATCAGATATGATAATTAATGAGGCATTACCCAATGAATCTAGAATGCCAATGTTGTCTCTGAATGATGAATAATTTAATATTTTAGCAATGTTAGTTGGTTTAAGAGGTAAATAGTTCGATTTTTTTTTTAAATAAAATCTTAAATTTGAGTATTATGAATAGAAAAAATTAACATTAAAAAACTTTTTCTATTTGAAGTCTAATTCGACTTGAATTCAAATTAATCAGAATTTAATATGGGTTTTGGACATGGAGTCAGTATAAAAAAAATGTAATATTAAAGCAACAAACCTAAAGCATAAAATTAGTAGAGAAGCACATTGGTTGGGCTCCATTCCATATATCTCAGGCAATAGTTCAAACGCACCTATATATGTGCATAAAGAGAGCGACCACAATCATTAAGCAAAGATAAAATGGAATAAACATGGTGAGTAAAGTAGTAGCAATTTATTCTAGATTTTCCTTTTGTTTTGTTTCGTCATTTGTTTTGGGATTTAGTTTGATCCCATATGAGCGTGGGTAACTGGTAAACTTACCATTTTAACCATGAAAAAGGATGCTGTACCATCACATTGCTATGGAAACACGCTTACTCATTTACCCAAAAGAGCAGAAGCCCAGGAGCATGAGAAAATCACCCCAATTGACATTATTTAATCAATTTGATTTATTTTTTTAATATAAATCAATTCAATTTAATTTTGGTTTTAAAAAAATAATTTTTAATTTTAGTTTGATTTTTATATCAAAACTAAGTAAAATAAATAAATCAAAATTATTGATAAATCAAACTAATTTGAATGAAATCATTTAAAATGTGTAATTTAATCAAATTAAACTGAATCAAATTTAAATTTTTATAAATTCAATTTGATTCGATTGACAAGTATATAAAATTTGATTTATTTCATTTTTAAAAAAATTCATTCAATTTGATTCTTATAATATAAAATTCAATTTATTTGATGTTGATTAAAAAAAAGAATTAAAAAAATTGAATCAAATGCTCTCTTCTGCATAAGCCTTCATAGGTTAGGGCTAATTAGTGATTAGCCGAGCTTAAAGTTGCATCAATAGGTGTAACCACAAAATAAAGTTCCTTGTTTTTTCCCCCACTAATAGAGATGATTTAATTTCTCCAACTCAAGATGGGAGAAAGATTCAAACCCTACTCTCTCATATTAATATCCACATCTTTTACCATTTAGACTGCTCTTGTAATAGTTTGATAGAGATAAAGATGATATCATAGATTGATAGAGATCAAGATGATATCATATATTACTTTTTAAGTCATATAATTAAATTCACCTCTATGATATGATTAAAGAGATTATTATTTTATTTTATTTTTCAAGAAATATTTTTTAAATTGGACTGATCAATTCATTGATTTTTAATTTAATTAGTTCAATCGATTTGATTGGTTCAATTCAATTAGTTAAATAATAAAAAAATTTAAAAATATTACTAAAATAACTTTAAAAATCAGAAAAATGTGAAAAATATACAAATATATTTATAATATTTAATGAAATCGATTATTGATTTGATTATCATTTTTATCAATTCGATTAGCTGATTTGATTTAATTTTCTAACATTGTTTTTAAGTAATGGGTGTTGATTTGGTACATATTTTTCTCTTATACTAAGTTTTTTTAAGTAGCAAACGTTGTTTCATGTTTCAAAATAATTTAAAATTTTCCCTTAAGATGGATTATTGTTTTTTTAATTTAATTCAAATTATAAGATGATTTTTTTCCTAGAGAAAGGAGCTCATTCTTTTCTCTAGAATTTTGTTCTCTCTTTTTTTTTTCTTTTTTTGTTCTCTATTGATTAATTTTTTGAGTTTTCTAGAATAATGTTCACATATATTCTTTTATTAAACTTATTTTCGTTTAGTTCCTCAATAGGTTTTATATTTCTACATATTATTTCAAATTTATGTAATTGTTTTTGTATTTTTTTAATTGTAAAAGTTTTAATTATTCTTGGATTTGATGTCTCATTATTCAATTGGTGATACAAAAAATTATGCAAACACTTATTATGAGCATCGAATTGAACCTCTAAAAGGACTAAGAAATCAAACAATAGCCAAAAAAAATTATCACCAATTGAAGCATCTTTAACGTTGAGTAACTAATCAAATGCTTTATAACATAATCTACTCTTGCAAAATTAATTTATTTACCATTTGAATTTAAAATTATATTATGGTTTGTTATAGAATTTATTATAAAATATGTAAAAGTATGACATATTGCATATCTATTACAAAATAATAAGATTATTAGAAAATATACTCTTCTCTTAAAATAGTTGTAACTTTTTTTTTAATAATGGTGGTTGAAGTGATAAGAAAATGTATACTGTTCTTATTAAGTCCAAATTCACTGAAAAAAATGTGACTACTTATAAAAAAAAATCATTAAATCAATATTAATCGATAATAAATATTGAACAAAAAAAAAAAAAAGGTTCTAATGAGGAAACAAAATCATTATAATGACCATAAACGTAAAAACCCATTCTTGCACAATTATGTGAGAATTTTTGGCAATTCTTCAAAGCTCTTCCTTCTTAAAATGAAAAAAGAAAAAAAAAAATACATTTATAAATGAGGTGGTGAACAAGATTTTGATTAGGTTTTACTTTTCAAGATTGAAATAGAGTCTGTTTACAGTTTGTTAAGAAGAGATATGGTTGACTAGGCTTCTGCAATAAATTGTTGACTACATTAATTTGTTAGTTCAACCACAAATTGAGACGGTTCGCTCGTGAAATTTGGATGACGAATCAACCTAACCGAATATCCTTCTTTTCTTCTTTATTACATTCATTTCCCTGTGCTGATATTTTAGTTGTACAGGTGGAGAAAACAACAAATGTTTTCTGATTGAAGTCAACCTTGTGCTTCTTTTAGATTTTTATCAGTATATAAAATTAAAAAATGATCAATAATTTAAAATTGATTATAAAATTAGTTTAGGCTTAGGCTTCTTACAATGTTAGGTTTTCAACTTAAAGAGTAAGGCAAGGTCAATGATATTCAACTACATTCAAGTTGGGAACTCTAGTGATCTTCAATTGAAATTATCTTCAAGAATAAGAGATTTTAAGTTGGAATCCAATCTGCGCTAAATTCATTAAAAAAAAAAAAAAAAACCAAGCCAAGTCATGTCCTATATAAGAAGTTTAACCTTAATACACTACGTAAAGTCAAGTCTCTACTAGCCAGATTGAATGGTATCCGAGTTAAAGGGGAAGAAAAACAAAAGAAAGTATTCTAAAAACTGATTAGTATGAAATAGGCAGGTATTGGCATTGGCCAAACCTTATTTTGGTTCACAACCTTTCAATCATGTTTAAACTCAAGATATCAGGCAATGTCTTGAGTTTAATGGAGGAAGTGCCTATTATTACGCTCCAATTTGTAATACAGGATTTGTTTACTAGCTATGCAAAGTTTTGGCTATTTGTACATTTTAAAGAAATTTTTGGCACTTCTTAAAAAGTGCAAATAACTAAAACACTTAATAAAATTTATTTGTAAGAAATTTCAAGAAAATTGCAAATAGCTGAAAATATTATGCAACGATATTCCTCTTTCAAAAAACTCAAGATATTTGGCAAAATGGAGTTTTCAATTTATAAACCAACTGATCCCTTCCGCCAATTGCAAAATTTTTGCAAAAAGCTTCATTGTCAGTCAGTCCATGTAAAGAAGGAAACGGCAATAATTCAGCATGTATGAGTAAGGGACCCAGCTCAGGTGGTGGATGATGAGTGGGAGTGCGCCAGGCATAAATGGGACCCAACAACCTTGGGAAATTGTTGGGATACGAGGCATAGGCATTTTCGCACTTGGCTTTGTCTGTCCCCAACAGCCACCCACACTTTTAACCTATTGCTTTTGCTTTACATTGCTATATGCCCGCCCCGCCCAGCAGGGCCCCTGCCTTGTCCTTGACCCCCTTTTTTTTTTAAAAAAAAAAAATCTTTTATTATTTGGCTCTTGTCCCTATATCTCTGCGTATTCGTGATGCGTTTAACGATTCTTAAACAAGTAGGTCGTGAATACAAGGGGCTCGTGCCTCTGACCCATCCCAAACTCGACACTAATTGGGGTGGAGCCACCCATTATGTCTCTCATGTCTCCCATCATGGTGTGGCGGAATGCCATTTTACTTTGTTCGTGGGGTTCCAAACTTTCATCACCTTCCACAAAGTTTATAACAGTACACTTGAAAGGATTAATGCTTCATATCCTGCGTCACCTGACTCGACCACCAAGTTTTCTTCAACCCCAGCAACTTGTATACTTCACCTATCCTTACATAAAAATTCAAAAAACTTTAATTATATTAAAAACCTAAATATGATTATATTACTATTTTATTAAATATTGAAAATATTAATTTATTAATTTTATAAGGGATAAATATGAAATTGAAAAAAATTCATATTTTCTTGAAATCTAAAATAAATTGAAATAAAAAATTTAGAACAACAAATAAAAAAAGGACAAAATATATATAGGCACGTAGGTCCAATAGACCTAGCCTAAAGGATAAACATTTTTTCATATATATATATATATATAGGATAGTGGATGAGAAAATATAAAGATATGAATTGCAGTATGCCAAAAGTGACCAGCAACCCTCCTGTGTGGAATCAAAAGAAAGAGTCGCCAGGGAAAAGGAGGAGAGATTTTTCCTTCCTTTATATGTAAACTGAGCACTGGAGTACGTGTAAACATTATCTTCACCAATAATGGCACATGAGAGAATCTGTATCTCAATGAAGTTAATGTTTAGACATTGAAGGATGAAGTTCGGATATTATACTAAACCTTAATTTATTAACATTTTGAACCCCACCACCTATATATATATATATATATATTCTGCTCTGACTAGAAATATGATATGAATTTATATGAAAGAAATTTGACTCAAAATTGAAAGAAATCTAAAATGACCTAATTTGAAATTAATTTAATGTGTTGATTCACCGAATTGATATGTCTCTAACCTAGCTTAATGTGAATTGATTTTGATTTGATTTAAGTTATTAAAAAATTATAAAATCAAAATGATTTTTTATTTAAAAGTTAAATTATTGGTGATCTACTTGATCCGACTCAAAATTCAAAAAATTATTAAAATTCTTTTATACATATCGACTCGATGAACTGTCCAACCGAATTGGATAAAAAAAGAAATAGTCTAAACATAATTTAAATAAAAAAAGTCTCTCCAATTTAAATATAGTCTAAAATATTTTTAAAAAACAAAAATAAGTGCTTGTCTAGTTTGACCTTTTCTCATTAGCGTTTAGTGATTAATTAAATATTCAAACATTGAAAAAAGCATTTGTAAAATCTCAGCATTTACAATTTAGAAAATAAAACAAAATATTGAAAATTAATTTTTAGCATTTCAAATATAAAAGTTAATATCTAAATTTTTTTACCAGTATAAATTTTATATTTATCATTATATTGATTGTCTTTCATATAAAATTAATTAAATATAAAAATAGTTATTCTTTATCATTTAATATTATAATCATATATTCAATATTAAATTACTAAACACTTTATATTTATTGATTGCTCATAACTGATCATTGATTATTAATCGATAATTATTAATTGTTGATTGCTAATCACTTAATCAATGCATATAATGAATTGTTTGGTTTTATATTTTTTAAAAGCGAGGATATTGATACCCAATCAACAGTTAACGTGTTGAAAGGATTATAATTTAATATAAAATTTACAATAATTATCAGTAAAATTAACATATATATTAAATAAATAATTTTTTCCTATATAGATAATTTATACATATTATTTTTAGCTTTATCTTTTAATTCATTATAGTATAGTTTCTTTTAATAATTTTTATTTTTAATTTCTTTAATTAAAAGATTTTACATAATAATTTAATCATAATCAGCTCGTTAAATAATTAGATTGATAATTCAATTGACAAACATCTATTTCATCAAATTCTGAGAGAATATATACTGTTATTGATTCACATAATTCTTTCGTTTCTTTTATAATTATTCATTTCTAGAAGATATATTATTCTGATATTTTTTCTTTAGTATATATGTATTCCCACTTTCACATTTAGTCATTAAACTACTATTACTTTGAAATCTATACCATATTCTCTTAGTGCTTGATATCTGATTTTTTTTTTCTTAGTTCGAATTTATTTTTTTCATGTCAATGATAGATATTACTCATATTCTACTCAAAGCCACTCGGGCTTGAAATGCATGGCTTTTTTTTTTTTAAAAAAAAAAATTGTTATGCCTCTACTTAATACCACTTTTCTTTCTTTAAGCTTCAGAAGATAATTAGATTCCACTTTAGTACTTAAATCATGTCAGTTAATCATGATCTAGTTTTTTAATAAATAAAGGTTTCCTAATCATTAATAGTTCATCCAATAAAGATGATGCAAATTATCCTTTGTAAATTAGAATTCTATACTTCACATTCACCTGGTAGCTCCAACATTATCCAAATTTAAAATACTTAAGTGATGAAATCATGTGTAAGTAATTATAATATTTTATACCTTAAGATACTTGCATCAATTTTCTGTAAATCATATTGATTTTCCAAGGATGAGAAATATTAATGTTAAAACTCTTGGTTACCCACAATCAAATACCATGCCAAGAGGTGCAATCGATTATAATTACTTCGTAAAAAGCATGGTTATGCTATTTGTTTATTGTCACATAATCACATCTCTCTTACTTAATTATCCACCAAAAACCTATTGGGTGCACCCAAAGTGGTGGGATAGGCCCCATAATTAGAAATTAGCACTATTTTAATGGCAGTTTGTAGCTACCCTGCTGAGAAATTATCTTTATTGGTCATGAAAAGCCAGATATATTATGTAATCTCATTGAAATCTAACTGAAGAAGAGAAGAGAATAATATGATTTTCCATCATCACAGAAATTGTTGTTAGTAATGATATAATAATAGACATTAAGACATACTAATAGTGGATGAGGCACTCAGATGCATTGCCATTGGGGTTGTGGCCAAATTCACTCTCATAAATATTCTGCGTCTAAACTAATCTATATATATATATATAGATATAGAAAAAGTCTCTCTTGAAGTTTTGTTGTTGGAATATTTTCACAACACAAAAAAAATTATGAAGAGCACTATTTCTCCAACTTGGATGGATCTATGATGTAAATAGGATTCTTTTCTCTCTCTCTCTCTCTCTCTCTATATATATATATAAATATATATATGTATATATATTATACACATCCGCAGATCAATTGATGTGCCCGCTGCCTTCGGTGCTTGGATGCGCATATACACGTAGGTTAATCTGCAGTGCAGTTAATTATTTTCAAGCGCAACGACAAATTCGTTTTTTTTTTTTTTTTTTTGTATTTTTTTAAAAATAAAAAGTTATAATTTTTTATTATAAAAATTTGAACACAAAGATTTTATATAACATTTCAAATATTAATATTTAAAACGATAATATGGACCAATAAGATAAAAAAAATATTAAAAGACAATTTTTTTGATAAAGTTAAAAGAGAATAATGATAAACAACTGTTAATAATATTTTTTTAGTTTAGTTCTATTTTGCATATGCAATGGATCAAATCCAAATTAAATAAATAGTAATATTAAACTCAAGTAAGGTAATAGATAATGGATCAAAGCTAAATTAAGTAGTAATGAGACTAAGCCTAAAGTAGAAGGTAGATAATGGATCTAAATCAAGTAAGATAATGGAAAAGAGATCAAGTACAAATTAAGTAGATAATTAGACTAATCTAAAGTAGAAGGTAGATAATAGATCTAAACTATGAATAAATTTTGAATATTTCAATAATAAAGAGGTAATTTCGAGAGAATGAGATAAATTTATTTTTTTTATTATTTTATTCACAAAAATCTAAATTTATGTTTTATTCACAAAAATCTAAATTTATGTGATGGAAATTCATTTGATTATATTTAGTATTCATTTTATGTATCTATTCAATGTAGAATATTTTTTATTTTCAATAATTTTATGTGATTTTAATTTCTAACCACTGTTGCTTTTATTTTGTCATTTTCTTGAATTACTCTGGCATATTATCAACTAGCTATATAATCTTAGAATATTATTAATTTTCATATTACAAGTTGTGCTCATATTGGTATAAAATCGACTATTCGAAAAAGTTCATAAATCTATGTCCATGTGGTGCGATTATAACTTTATTTTCTTCCCACTGTTAGAAAAATTACAAAATTGCACAATTTTAAGACATGCGAGTTGTGCTGATATTGATGCGCATTAAAATTGACTTGTCAATGATGATGGTATCCCAAAAATGCTGAGCGACTGTATTGCTTTTTCGGTACCCTGTTGGGCAATTCCTATCAAAGAACAAAGCTTCCCCCACTAATTAGTTTGCCATTCTGCTGGATTCTATTCTATGTTCACCTCCATAATTTGAAACAGACATTAAGCTTCTCTCATTGACGACGAATCTCTTCCTGGTGCTTGCCTTCCATGTCGAGTCACGTCCTATGCAGACAAATATATCAGCTTAACCACTTAAGAGAAAGGTTAATGAAACGTTTCAATCATGGCATATTTGGATCCAGATTTTGAGTAGCCTATTTGTTTGGAATTAGGATTTATGTTCTAATTCCAATGATCCATCATCTAGCTGAAAACAGTTGAGCAAGTTGAAAAATGATAAGACAACTTACTTCACTTGAGATCTTAAATATTAATTTTGAGATATATATTGAGCTTAGAGTATCGACGATGGTTTATATTATTACTATTTGTTTGATAGGATATAATTAATTATAATCTAATATAATTAAATACAAATTCAAAAAAAATTATTAAATTAAAAAATTTTTAATTACATTACATTTGATTATATTATATCAAAATATGTAGTAGTGTAATTCATTTGCTACATCATCACCTTATTAAAATATCTACAATGAGATTGAATGAAGCGTGTAACGTTATTCATTCAACTATACTATTACGGCCATCTATAGTGGGATATAATAAATTTAATCCTTGATTTTGCGTGTAATCAGTATTACATGCAAAATGGGTGTAAAAATGCTATCGACTATGGCCCTTTTGCTTTTTAATAAATTTAAATCAAATAATTTTACGTTTTAATATCAAAACATTTATGTGACAGAGTTTATGTTTTTTGCTTCAGTTGTTTATTTTTATACTTCAATTGTTTTAAATTATGTGATAGAGTTATATTATTTAAATGAAATATTTTAAGTATTGAGTATTTATTTAATATTTAATTATTTTTTAAAAATAGCAACATAAAAGCTAGAGAAATATATATTATTTTTTAAAAAATAATAATTTTTTTATCTTTCATAAAATAAAAAAAATTAGAAAATATAAAATTTTCAAAGTTAATAAATTTAGTTTTAAAAAATAATGATATAATTTTTTAGAAAATACATTTATTTATATATTGGATAGGTATTATAAATTATTAAAATAAATATGTAATTTGATTGTGAGTTCATGTTAAAAAAATATTCTAATAAGTATAACATGGACCTATAATTAAATCACATATTTATTTTAATAATTTACGATACATATCCATTATATAAATAAATATATTTTTAAAAAAATTATATCATTATTTTTGAAAAATAATTTAAAAAATAAAAAAGTTACTGTTGCATGTTAAAGTCACTGTTAACAACGGTTATAAATGTTTTTTAATACTAAAACATAAAGGTTATTTGATTTGAATTAAAAGAAAAAAAAAAAAAAAAAGCTGCAAGGCTACCACATTTGGTAGCCCTTTGCATATAAAATTTACCTCATTCTGCATGTAATAGTGATTACCCATAGAATAAAAGTTTAATTTATTCCACCTCCACAATGGGTGGAAGTGCAATAGTCGGTTGAATGAAGGGTAAAAATTTCTAAAAATTCATAATTTTATATTTATATTAAAATTATGTTTTGATTTTATAAAAATTAATATTTGATACTTTGAGGTAAAATCATTTTCTATTAGAAAAATTTTCTCTTTAAAATCTTGAGTGAGATTCGAAGTACATTGTAAAAAATAAATATGTTGGACTAGATTGATTTAACATGAGTCATAAACCTCTTTTGATTTTGACAATAAAGATTGATAAATACTAATACTTTAATTTAGTGTTGTTTTGCATATTATAAATTAGTTTTTTCATTGAAAGTTGGATGAAATTCAAAATCTCCAATCTTGTAAAGTTCATCCAAATTCACAGTGTGTATATTCTAAATCACGACCATGAATCAGCCATAAGGACGAATGAAGTTAGAGCAGAGGAATTCGAGGGTGAATTCGCATCCACGACCTAACTGAAGAAAGTGAACTTAAATCACAGAGAAATTTGCGATGGGTGTCGTGTTTAGATTCGTGATCACAACTTTTATAGTGAAAAGGAGAAAACGAAAGCCACAATCACAATGTGCTAAGTATCTTAGGTATCTGTTGAAGATCAAAAATCGCGATGACGAATTTATGGTCACCACTGCGACTCAAGGAGTTGTAGCTTTCTTACCAAACAGAAGAATTTGCAGTCTTAGTTGCACCCAAGACATAGTTATGTTGGGACGAGGATGTTTGATAGTTGTTAGAATGCAACGACTGTATTTTATTGGACAACTGACACGTGGACTAGCCGTTAGATTCAAACGAGACTTTCTACCGTAATTTTTGGTTCCTCAATGGAAATTGAAAATTCACAACTGCGACTTTTGCCTGACATGCTTTTAATTCTAAATCTGCCTACCACATGTTGAAGATTTGTTGATAGTTTTAAACCAACGTCTCTTTGGTGATTATTGTCTATAAATACACCACCAAATTGAATAAATTGCAAGAGGATCACTATTGTTATGTGCTAAAACTCTTGTAAAATTAATTCAACTTTAACTTTTTATTTCTTTGTACATAGTTTGGTGTAAGTTTTAAATATTTTGAGTTTGGGTTTGAGAGTGATCCCTTATATATAAAACTCTTGTTTAGGTTTGAAAGTTAGCCTAATTGTAAAACTCTTGTATAGGTTGAGTGTGAGTCTTTGTGAAACATTAGTTAGGTTTGGTGTGAGCCTAAAACACTAGGTTGAATGTGAGTCTTGGGAAAACACTTGTAATGTTTGATGCGAGCCTAAATACTAAGTTGAATGTGAGCCTGTAAATACTAGTTAGACTTTATCTTTTAATAAAATTAGTTTGTTTAGTTATAATTTTTAAAAAAATTTGATTTTCGGTTTTCAGTTCTGTTTTTTAGATAGAAAATCGAAAAATCAAATTAATTGAAGTAATAAATAAATCAAACCAATTTGAATATAATCAAATTTAAAATATATGTAATTTAATTGAAACAAACCGAACTGAATCAAACTTTTATAAGATCGGTTTGGTTCGATTTATATACATATAAATTTCAATTTAATTGGTTCGATTAATTTAGTTTTTCAAAAATTTTGGTTTGGTTTGGTTATCAATATAAAAAATTTGGTTTATTAAAATTTGGTAAAAAATCGAATCGAATCGAACCGATCGAACTGCCCGTTTACTTACCTCTAGATGTAGGTTTGGTTAATACCCGAACCACTATAAAACTTTTGTGTTCATTTTTTTCCTACTTTTTCTCTAATCTTTCATTATTGTGTGCTTTCTCCAAAATCAAAAGTTCAAATTTACTACTAATTCAACTATTTTCTTGATGCACTATGACCAACAAAATAATTTTATGAAAATATATTGACAAAATTTTAAATGCACAATCACATATGATTTTTAAATTTGAAATAAAGTTTTAGATCACGAGTTAAAAATATTTATTTAATATTATCCTCATTTAATATACTTAGTCCTCACTCCATAAAACCAAAAAAAAAAAAAAAAAAAAGAGTTAAATCCAGCCAAAGTAGTTATGCAATCAGGCCTTGCGGGTTCAAATTCAATGACCGCTTCTCATGCAGTGGAACTCGTAGGGAAAGGATCTAAACATGGGCCTCATCTGGAAAACTTTGCAGGCCTAACAAATGTGGGACATTAATATCTTTAAGCAACAAAAAGGTGGCCCATATCATTATCTCCAAAGTTAACATGCCGGTGGGGTGGCTTTGGCTTGGCCCAAGAGCCTAAAACTGCATGCTTATGCCACGTCAGTAAAAATGAAAAGCATCGTCGTTTAGGTCTACTGGAGGAACACCAGATGCTCACTCTCTAGGTTGATATCGAGCCACATATTGCACCGCGACCGTGACTCCATCGCGCGCCATGTGTCCTCTCTCTCTCTTTCTGTGTCGTTTACTCTGCGGAAGGGAGCCAGACTTTTCTACAAGAAGAAATCAAATCACCAGAGAAGTGGAGCTCACTCCAACCCTTATACTGGAACCTATCTAACTTATTTTTTTTTATCAGCTAATCGCATAACATCAAAATGAGGACGCTCGCTTCACGGTTGTTCCATTCAAGATCGTCCCTCTCCGGACTGTAGTAAGCTCCTTTAATTTATTAGAATTAAAATGGGAGTCAAATTCCATTGGTATTATAATCAAATTTTTGTTGATATTATATGTAAATTAGATTGATTGAATTTGAGTATGCAATGCTGCAAAATGTGGCGGATGGGAAATTTTCTAAGTGTTTTTTTAATATTTTAAAAATTATTTTTAATATTTTAGAAATTATTTGGATGCAGTACAATGGGTGCATCTAGGAGTGGGAGATTTTTGTCTACTGATTCGAATAAGGTTGATGAACCTTTCAAAGTTGAGGAAGCGGAGACAGTGGATGTCCCTCCACCGCCAACTGAGAAGGTATGCTGCTACCTGCCCTGGGAATTGTACGCCTTAGATATGTTTTTGTGCTTTTCTACATTTTGACTAATGCAAGATTCTATTTAGTTGCTTGTGTTGGGTGGAAATGGATTTGTTGGCTCCCATATATTGAGAGAAGCTCTGGATCGTGGTTTGTCTGTTGCCAGCCTCAGCAGGTGTTATACTTCTTAACAGTTCTGATTTTTCTGCTGTCTTGTTGCTGTTGATACTTATTTGGTTTATGCCTAATTATGCTCCTGTTGATTCTAAAGTGTTATTGGATGATGTTCATGAATGAAAATGGTTAGTTTGTAGAACACCAGGGTGTGTGTAGGGAAAGACGTTTCTAATCAGGATATGTAGTTTCCCCATATTTGTTTATTGGCTGGCTAAAATTATGCAGTAGAAATATTGGCAACTTATGTAGCTTCCCTGAATATTTTTGTATCCATCAATATTACAATGTTTGACAGCCAACGATCACATTTAGGAATGATATCTTTGATAACAAGAATGATATTATCTTTGTTGTACTTGCATAGTGTTGGCCTCCCTCATGATATAAAGCATTTGTTTGTCGTTCATGATATTGTTTCTTCTGTTCAGATCTGGAAGGTTATCAATATGTGATTCCTGGGCTAATGCTGTGACCTGGCATCAAGGTTTACTTTCTCCTATGGTATTGCTTTGATTGTCTTATTGTTGGAACATTATGATGCCTTGTAACTTTTGTTGGTGTTTGTCTTCTTCCAGGAGATCTTCTTTCTCCTGATTCATGGAAGGAAGCTCTTAATGGGGTTTCTGCTGTTGTAAGTAGTATCTTACCAATTGTTTAGCTTATCCACCAGAATAGCAAATGTATATGACATGTTTCTTATTTTTCTTTGATGGTTATCTGGTCTTATTGCTTATGCAAGTTTACCTTTCTAGTTGTCCTGCGTTGGTGGTTTTGGCTCACAATCTTACATGTATAAGATTAATGGTACTGCAAATATCAATGCTATAAAAGCTGCTTCAGAACAAGGTATGGATATTAGGTAGCTTAAATTTTGATTGGCATTTAATTGTCATGTTTTGTACTGGAAGCTTAAGATTTGTAGCATGACTTTAGTGGGACATCCTAGTTTCTTGAAGTAGTGCCATTAATTGTGATTAGAACTTTCAACATATATGGAGCTTTTCTAATAAAAGCAATTACATTTTAAGATTAATACTGACTATAAATTATCCTGTAATTCTGATAGAAGTTATAAAAGTCATGGTTAAGAGTGTTTTAAGTGTTTAAGACTGTTTTAGGCATCATGTGGGGTTACTGCTGTTTTGGTGTTTTCATATGGGAAAGGGATGCAATTCAAGATGCTATTTATTTTACTTGGATTTTTCTGCTTCTTACATAGTTATTTACTTGTCTGCTTTAGAATGCAAACTGTCTTTTTAAATGATTATTTATGATTTTTGCTACTTCCTCACTTTTACTCAGTACTGTAATCAACTGTCTGCCCTCTTACAGTAGCCTTTCTCACACTGATGCCATAACTCGATCTTCAGATTGTATTTTGAGTTTTCTGTCTGTGTAAATATATTATGGGCCCTCTAACTTGAATGATGGGCTATTAAAGAGGTGTTGGGAATCTCTTTTTCTCACAGTAATTGGTTTCAGCTTTATCAATTTCTTCTGTTTTGTTTTATTTTAATTTTTGGCTTTCACATGTTTGCTTGGATAATTGGCCTTCAATTTTGTATGTAGGTGTGAAAAGATTTGTTTATATTTCTGCTGCTGATTTTGGTTTAGCCAATTATTTACTGCAAGGATATTATGAGGGAAAGGTACTACTACCTTGATTGCTAATTTACTGCTAATTTTTGTTTGATATTTAGAAATTAATAGATGATTCACAGAACTCAAATTATGTTGTTATTCAGCTGATGACTTTTAATTTGGCGTCATTACTGACTTTGGTACTTGAAACTACTGAAAAATTGTCTCATTTCAACTGAATCTGTTGACTACCATATTGTGTTGTGCTTACAATGACTATATTGTGCATAGATTCATTATATGGAGTCAAATATGCATAGGTTATGCCACAAATAAGAGCTTTTAAGTATAGGCATGATACTGATTACCTCTACTTTTGTTCTAATGCTTCTTATCTAATTGAAAATCGTTGCTCAATTTCTTTGAAGTAGAGAGCCGCTGAAACGGAATTGTTGACCAAGTTTCCTTATGGAGGTAAAATTTCTCTTTCCATCCATGTTAGTTCTGTACTTATTGCTGACATTTTTGTTTACACTTCCGAAAGAAATGAATCTCAAAAGACTTCTAAAAAGTTTTTAAGTGGGAGTCATGAAATTTCTCTTGCCAAATTCATGTTATGTCTGTGCTATAATGTCGGTATCTTAGTTCGGGCTAATACTGCAATCTTGCAGTTATATGTCACTAGAGTATTTGCTAATTGTACTAATATATCTTCCTTGTAGCTTGCAGCACAGTAGATGATTAGTTGATATGGTTCGTGCTATAATGGGCTATATTAACAAATGATTTTTCTTGTCTTTGTTCAGGTGTGATTCTCAGGCCTGGGTTTATATATGGAACTCGGAATGTTGGGAGTCTAAAGTTACCCCTCGGAGTAATTGCTTCTCCATTGGAGATGGTAATTGCATGTGCTTTATTACTCAAATTTTCTTCATATTTCTACTTATTGTTTGAGACCAAAAAGTGTTTGAAAATGTGATGTGGACGATCAACAAGCTCAGGGATGCCTGTAATGACTGTTAATGTTACTGTCATTTTGTGATTGACTATCTTACATGCATGATTGCAGGTTCTTCAACATGCAAAACCACTTAACCAGCTTCCACTTGTTGGACCCCTCTTCACTCCCCCCGTTAATGTTACTGCAGTGGCAAAAGTTGCAGTAAGGGCAGCATCTGATCCTGTATTTCCTCCAGGCATCATAGATGTATATGGAATACTACGTTATACTCAACAAAGGTCAAAATAGATTGTTGAGTTGCTTTCTTTTGCCCCTTTTTCTCCTTGAAAATATAGATGCGAAAATAGTCGCTTTTAATGTTTTCTCTTCAACTGTCTGACAGAGTTATCAGAATTTTAACTGTTACTGTCAGAGTTCTTTGGCTTTAAAGATTTGTTAGGTTCTCTGTGATGAAACAATAATTGAAGTGGACAGAATATATATAGCCCTGTATTTCCCGGGCAGGATAACAGTTGATTCACTCCTATTGCTGGATTCACTAGGCGATGGCTTTTGGTTGATGCCGCTTGCTGTAATCTGAATGAATCAATCATTTGGCAGTTAGAGCCGAACCGTCCTCGAACTGTGGTGACGATAAGAATTTATGTGGGAATCAATGAGCAGTTTTGCACTTTACGAATAACTTGGGTTTTTTCTGCTGCCTTATAACAGCAAAAATCCTCCAAACTGAAACGAGTGTTTCTTTTTAAACTGCTGAACCTTGAACTATGTTTTAAACGAGTTTGCATTTTAATTTATCGGGATAGACATTTATCTATGAATTTGCTTCTTTCTTAGTGCACCGTGAAAATCTTGTTCCCGATGGAATTTGAAATTTTGGTCTCATTTCATAGGAAGCCAATCTTCCCTCCTGTTGAATTCTCTTCAGTGTCAAAGTGATATTCTTGAAGGCTTTAAACCAAATCATCACTTTAAAGGTTTTCAATCGGTAGAGAAAAATATTTTTTCAAATGATAATAATTAAAGAAATAATTTTGTAATGTATTAAAGATAGAAATTTATTTATAAATAAATTTTACAAAAAAATATAATTAAATCAAACATTTATAAGTATAAATTTAAATAAATTTATGTTAAAATTATAACAAATGATAATTAATAGATAATTAAATAAACGTTGAAGAAAATAAAAGAAAACTAAAATTAAAATTAAAAAAAAAAAGAAAAGAAAAGAGAGAGGGATAGTTTGGCAATATTCATGTTTTAGTATATATTATAACTTAACATTCATAGAGTGGTACAAATAAATTTTATAAGTTTTTTTTATAAAATATAAATTCAAATTTAGAGGGTGTTTGGTATAAATGAAATTCTATTTAGAATTTTATTTTATTAAATTCATAGAATTAGTTACAGTTAAATCAAATGCTAATAAATTTTAAACTTAAGAGATTTTTTTATTATCATAAGAATATTTTTAATTAAAATATACTTTCTCTCTCTTCCCTCTCTCAGTTATTATTTTTTTGCTTCTTTTTCTTTCTTTTGTTTTTCTCTTCTCTTTATTCTTCATTCTAATCTCCCTCTCTCTTCGAATTTTTTTTAAAAAAAAATTATATTTCTTAAATTTTTTATAATTATATATATGAAATTTTTTTGAAATACTTATAGAAATTTTTAAGAAATAATATAATATATATCAGGAAGATTTTTTAAAATATAAAATATAAAATTAAATTTCATATTTAAACTGAATTTAATATTAATTTTTGTTTAAAATGAAATTTATATTTATTATGTAACATACTAAATATAAGAATTTATTTATAAATGAAATCTATTAGAATTCGTTTATAAATGAAATAAAATTTATGTTGGATTTGAATTAAATATAATATAAAAAAACAAACAACTTAAAATTTTTGCCCATCTTTTTTTATCCCTTCCTCCACTAGAATTTGTATATTTTATGTAGAATTTTTTTTTAATGAATAAAATACAATATCAATTTAAGGTTTTAACAATTTTTTTTGTTTTAAAATTTGACACGCAAGAATCAGAAATTAGATCAAAGATTTGAATTTCATTTATTATGTTTATTCTATATGGTGAAAGTTTTCCATATAGTCTTTACGATCTGACCAACCATTTTAAGGAATTTTAATGACCACGACCAACGACCGTGACCGTGCTAGAAGGTAAACAATCAAATGTAATAGTGTAAGAGTTTGATTCCAAGTCATCTAATCGACTAAGAAAGTGAAGGTGTCAAGGAACCTTGCTGTAGAAGTAAGCAAAATGAAATCCAATGAAGTTAATGATGTTGGTAGTTCTTTTGGACTGAAAGCTGATTGTTAATTAAGGTTGCTTTCCTGGTAACGATCACAAATAACTCCAGTGGGATGGACTTTCTTAGTAATACAGACCGTTCATTTTGGACCTCAATTCTTCTTTCCAAGTTCAATTAAAATAAAATTCATTATTTGTAGTCATTAAGAATGTAATTAATATTTTTAATTTAAGTTTGGCAAATTAGCAATGTTTATAACCCGAATCTCATGAGTTAATTTAAAACTCATGAGTTCTTATGTGACTCTCCTATGAGTTTGAGACTCAAATCAATCATGGATCTTCTGGCAAATGGCTTTCTTAACTAATTTTACCTAAATTAATTTCAAATTTCAGCATCTGGCTTTCTTAACCATTAACTTAACATAAATCATTGGCAAATCTAAACTCTAAGGTATCACATGAAAGTTTTTTTTTAAGATGGAAATAGAAGTTAATGAAGGTAACAAAAAAGTTAAAATGGAATATAAAAAAAATAATTAATTAACTTCAGTTTATTCAGATTTTTTTTAAGATTAATCAATATAAACTAATTCAAATGTTGTCATTCAATTAATCCCAATTTTTTTTTAAAGAAAAAACTTCTTATTTAGAATTAAGAAAAATGAGCATTTAGGTATTAAAAAATATAAATATTTAATCTCTATTAACTTTTGTCTATATTATTAAAAAAAATAACAAATTAAGTGACTTGATTATCCTCTATTTATATTTCATAATTTTCTCTTATCTACTCTCATACATTATCTAAAGTCTCACACAATAAGTAATTATAGGGAAAACCTGTACGTAATTACTCCTTGGAAAAAACAAAAAAAAAGAAAAACTTCATTTCCTAGTAATTTAACAAAATTGTGACACATCTCAACGGATGCTTCCTCGAAAGAGAGAGCTAACCGTGGAATTTGAGACGCACTGGTAGGGACCTTGGGAAATGTTCTCCCATCCTTTCCTCTGAATTGTATCTCAAAATTTAAAATATAAAAGTCCGAGATATGGAATCTCTGCTAACACTAATTTTCATCCACGTAACACACACAGTCTGGCATAGACTTTCAAAGGAGTGGAAAACACACATTGGAATTGATAGGTGTTATGAATCGTTGTTAATTGATTGCTGGTATAGTTAAATGATGTTAGTTGTTTGATAAAAAAAATTCATTAATTTTTGCTATTAATATGTCAAATGATGATTAATGATAAAATTACTTAAATTTTTTTATTATGTTTTACAAATAAAAATAATAAATATTGTTAATTAAAATTTAATTTATATATCTATATATATATATTGTAATATCTTTCTATGTGATTATTATAATTATTTTTAAACATTTATAAAAAGTATTACATTAAAATTTAAAAATTATTTTAATGAGGTTATGTAATTAGTCTAATCATTTAAATATATTTTTTTATTCTACAGGTGCATTTCAATCTTAAAAATTTTGATATGAATACTTTAAAACTATTTACTTACTTTTCTATGTTAGATGGAAAACATCTAAAACCAGTATTCTATACGTCAATATAAACAAGATAATTTATAGAATTAGGTTCCATTTTTTTCTAATTTTCTTTGTCATAGATTAGCGTATTTTTTAAATAAAACAACATAAACTGCTTACTTCAATGTCTTTAAATTTTAATATATACAATATTAGGTTTAGTTTATTTATTTGCATTTGAAGTCTAATTTTTCACAATTCAAGTATAAAGTATTTTAAAAATGTTAAAATAAATCTATTCTGTCAAAAAAAAAAAAAAATACAGTACAGAAAGAAATGGTAAACGTGAACATTCATTCAGCCACCAACTTGGCTACGTATATTCGACTTGGTCAAGGTAAACGTTAGGATGATATCAAGCGCACACCTGCTAATCAGGGATCCATTCCCATTTGTTGGGCTGTGCCCTGCTATGCTATCCCTCATTGGATTAACATCTTACAAAATCCATGAACTTTCTTTTTTGGATGAAAACTTACTAATTTGACCATTGTTAAATAAATAATTAATCAATATATATAATTAATTCTAATTTAATATTATTTTCTTAATCATATATTTTATATGAATATTTTATTTTATTCATATTTTAAATGTATTTAGAATAATATATTTAATTATAGTTGCGCAAAAGATTTATTATCAACTAATTAAAATGAAAATTAACCTTTTAATCTTTAGAGCTCAATAGGTTAATGGATCAAGTTTAAAAGTAAAAGGTAAGTAAATAATACTCGCTTTGATTCAAATTGAGACTATTCGGATTGTGGCCGGAGTGAATCAAGTCTGATATATTTGAATTTTTTTATTCAAATTTATTTTTATTGTTTTCTTCATATATATATACATATATTGTCATATTTATATTTAACATATTAATACAATATATAAAAATTAAAATAATTAAATAATAAAAAATTAAAATAATAAAAATATATATTATATATTATTAGATCAAATTTTGAAACTAATTTTGAAAAATTCAATCATTGAAGTCTGAGTAATATTAAGTCAATTTGATTCAATAATCATATCGAGTAATATTCATCCTGTTATGTTCGGGTTGAGCTAAGCCGAATGCCTAGCAATTCAGGCTAAATTGTCATGAGATAATAACATGGAACACCTTTTTCTACTTTCCAAAAACATTTATTTCTCACGTTTATTAGAAAAATAATTTAGTTCATGCAAATTTACTTATTTATGATGTCTTTGTTTTTTCTTTACATTTTTACGGTTATTGTAGTGATCACTTTGTTGTATTGTTCTTCTTTTCATTATTATCATGATAACCTATATTCTCGCTACCAGTTCCATATCAGTTTGCGTGCATTATCACGATTAGCTATTTTTTCACGAAGACATGTTGAATTAATATTGTAACATTTCCATATTTATTCTCATTTGGTATCTTCTGATAAGTTTGATGTGTTTAATAGTAATTCACAAATTTTAAGAAAGTTAGTAAATCCTAAGTTTGAGAGGTGAGCGGGTGTGTGAAAGAGTATTGTAATGGGTAGCAAATCTGATCAAAGCAAATTTCCATTGAAACGAAACGTGAAAGGTCGAAGAAAATTTGCTATAAGTAAATCTCTATTGAGACGAAGAGTGGAAGGTCGTAGGAAATTGAAGGGAAATTGGAAAAAAGTGGTAGTTCTGAGAAGAAATTGTCTAGTTTGGAGTGAAAGAGTGTTGATAACAATGATTTTGGAGAAGAGAGTCCTAGGGTTGAGAAGTTGAAACGGAGTTAGTGTTTGGTTGGTGTAGAGATAGTTGAGAAGGTGTTAGTTTTTGAAGATCAAGTTGCGATTCCACATGTAATTTTTTGAATTCTTTTGGTTTTATTTTGATTTTTGTTTTTTTATTTTTTGTTGTTGATTTCTGGTCTACTTATTTTGTTTTTTTGATTTGTCTATTGTTAAAGTTTTTTTGTTTTATTTTGTGTTTATTTGTATAATTATTTTTGTTATTTAGATATTATTGATTTGTGATTTATTTTGTAAGTTTGATGTTGATTTGTTAGATTTGTAATTTTTTGGTTTATTATATGTTGTTTTTAGTTATTTTTCTTGTTGTGTTTGATTTTGCGGTCTATTTGGTTGTTTTTTTGTTTATTTGTTGTATTGTTTTGTTTTTTCAACTTTTGATGTTTCTTTTTTGTTGTGAGTTGTACTATTGTTTTGTTATTTATTTATTGTTGATTTGTGCTTTGATTTTGTTGTTATGATATTGATTTGTTAGTTTGAAGTATTGTAATTTACTATGTGTTGACTTTTTGTTTATTGTTTGTTGATTTATTGTTTTTTGCTTGGACGGTATGTTATATAAGGTTGATTCTGATGAATATTTTACGGCGAGAATTACTAATCATTTTAATTACAAGGTGATTGAGAATTTGAAGGAGTATCTCACGAAGAGCCATTTATCATATCCAATCTTCTCTAGGTATTGTATTATTCACTTGTCAATCTTTCTTAGCTCCTTTATAAAATGCTAAAATTTTTCATTTGTGTAAGTTTGTGCTACTGCAAAAAAGGTATCTCTTATTTGCTTTTATGCATTTTTTAAAGTGTGTTTTCAAGTTGTTTAGTAAGTGGTATATGCATACTCCATATGTTGCTTGTGGAAAGACATGTTTGAAATATAAATCAACCGAAGGTAAATAAGAAGTCAATTGGTTATAAACATGTTATTGGTTGCAATTGTGGTACATACCTTTTTAGTTGCCTTTTATATATTTTCATGCTTGTATGATATGATACACATTTGTTTTCTATCTCTAAAAGTTATTTTGAATTTTTTAAAAAATCACTCCTAAGATGCATCATTCTTTGAATCAACTATTGCAAAACCAAGGGGAAAATGAGATTATCTCCATCTTGTGTGCATGCAAATAATAAAGTAACTCCATATGATGCTTTAAGAAAGTCTCATCCACTATCAATACTGGTCTACAATATTTCAATCCTTTAATTGAACCATTTTGTGTCATAAACAAATAGAGGAATGTGTTATCCTTTTTTGTTTTTTAGGTCAACAATAGATCCAGGGTTCGTTTGCTCAATCATGTATAAGTAGCTTGGTATTTTTTGGTATGAAGATTTGGATTTCCTTCTTAAATTTTTTAATCCATTTTCTTTGACGTCCATGTTATCTTGTAGCTGAGAGTTGTTCCATGAATTTTATTTATGTCTCACATGATATCTATAGGGGTGTAAATAGTCTTATTATTCATGAATTTTGTCTTGATGCAATCACCAACAATTTTTGAAGTAGCTTGTCTTTGATCACTTATTTTGATTTCTAGGAAACAAGTGTGGATTGTTGAGTTTTTTGATCTTGAACATACTTGTATTTTCAAGTTTTGATGCTCTCGAATACCAATTACATGTCTCGTCCAAATAGTAAATATAGTACTGCCTATCACACGATTTCCATACTTTATATTGAAAATTGTTTCTGATTGCATAAAAACTCAAGTTTACCATCAAAATGTCTTTGTCCTTGTATGCTTGCCCAACTTCAATTTCCTTCTTTGTTGTTCTATTTATTATTTCGTAGCTTTCATCATCGATTTCTGTTTCTTCATTTTTTTATTATGAAATTTCTTTGTTTATATAATTTGTAAAGTCGATGAAGTCGCATATATTGTTTTTGAAATCCAAAATTGATGAGTTTCCAGTTATATTTGCAATTGTTATTATTGTCTTAGGCCTATAAATTTGAGGAGTTGTCGATGTGAAAAAAAGAGCTTCATTTTCACCAATATTGATGTACAACGGGTACTTTGTGAAGTCTGTCTCTTTTTTCAATTTCAACTAGAATTGTAGATTTATATCATTTTGTATCTTCAATGTTGGGTATCGATATTTTATTTGATATGTTATTTCTAGTCCTCTTTCTTCTTATATGACTTTAACTTGGTCTCTAACAATTGTTAGCAGACTGTTGACGTTGCAATTTGTTGGTATAAGAATACCAGTTATGTCAAAGTTGATATATTTCAAAGCTTCTTCATAAATTCTATTGTAATGAATGAATGTGACTATAAGATTCATTTTTGTTAAAGAGTGAATAAAAGATAACAAGTCAATTAGACATAAAGCGTTAGTCAACATTTTGCAACTTTGACATTTATGATAAATAATAAATATATGAGTTGTAGATAATATACAAACATTTTTTAGTCACATTTTTAGTTTGTGAATACAAAATGATATCAAAAATAGATTATCATTTATGATAAATATGAAATAAACAAATAGTAAATAATTTATAAACATTTTTTATTTAGAATTTATAATTGTTGAATGAAGAATATATCGAACCACAGATAGATGTATGATAAACAATAAATAAATGTAAAGTAAACTATAAATAGTTGTATAATTATAGTTCACAGGTTTTGAATACAAAATGATCTTAAGAAAGGATAAAATTTATGATAAACATGAAATAAACAAATAGTAAACAATTTATGAAGATTTTTTATATAGACTTTATAATCATTGAATGAAGAATATGTTAAACAATAAATATATGTTTGATAAAGAAGAAATAGATCTAAAGTAAACTACAAATAGTTGTATAATTATAATTTACAATTTTTGAATACAAAATATTATTAAGAAAAGATTATAATTTCTAATAAACATGAAATAAACATATCGTAAATAATTTATAAACATTTTTCTTTAAAATTTACAATTGTTGAATTCTAAAGAATATTAAAAATAAATGCAAATTTTGCTTATCTCATTTAAAATGATGCAATTGTTGTTCATTATTTTTAAAATATAAACATATTTAAATGAAAAATGTATGAGAAAACAGTTGTTGTTCAAGTTTTTTCTTAGTTGTGTTTACCTATTTAGAAGGAACGATGATAAAGATGATGATTTGCCACTTTTTTATTAGCAGATGTTTTAAAGAAGAAACTTGTAGGAGGAGTTGTGAACTTTATTTGTTCTGTTGATCGATCAATGACTTTCAAATACAGTTGGAAAAAGAATTTTGAAGAGATAAAAAAACTCGAAAAAGAAGATTATGGAATGAGAATATGTGTATTGTGTTTTTTAGTTTGATATCTCAATGAGCTGATAATGAAGATTCATGAAGAATTTTGTGGCTGCAGATTTGATTTGTTTCTTTTTTATTGCAGATTTGTTACACATTGATTGTTGCGATTGATGGAGATGCAAGTTTGTTATGGAATAAAAATTTGTTTCTTGTTACACATTAAGAGTATGTTTGTCAAGATCCCAAAGTCAATTTTTTTGAAAATTATAAATGTTTGAGATAAATTTTTTATTAGTAATTTAGTTTTAGATATCTGTGTTCTTATCCCAATTGTCATCCCTAATAACCATTTTAATGGTCGTGCACGTGTAGAGTAATATCAACTTGGAAACTACGGTGATGAATGATGTGCTCTTGTTAGAATTAGTAGCTTACTTATGCAAGATATTATTGAAGTGGCTTTTCCCAAAATATGTTTGATGTACTGAGCTTTGTTTACTTCCATTTTATTAAAAAACTATATATTCAGTTGTCATTTCTTTTAGTAACACAACTTGAGTTAGATTGTTGTAGTCTTAATTAAACATTATCAAATTTAAGAGCCAAACTGTTTTTTATTATTGTTATTATTATTATTTGCCTTACCTTGGGTTTATTTAAGACAGATATGCTACCAAAGATTAATTGGCATGAAAAGTCAACATTATATCAGTTGGTCCCTCCCCCATTCAATAGTAGTAAACTCTTTTTGTTTGGAAAACTTTTTTTGTTGGCTTCTACGTGTGTATGACCATACTTAAGAAATACTACTATTTATGCATTAAGCTTTTCAATTTCCGTACTTTTCCTTCCCTATATATAGGGAAGCTTTTCTCCTAAACAAAACTCAGAAACATCCCATTCTCATTCCTTAGCCACAATTATTGAAGATGAAGAATAATATCCCGTCTACTTCAAAGCATGCACTCATTCTCTCTTTCTTTTCCTTCCTTTTTTTAATGGAAATGATGATGGCACATAACACAACAGTCAATGTAGGAGTGGTTCTTGACATGGAGAATTCGAGAGCCAAGATTGAACTGAGTTGCATCAACATGGCCCTATCAGACTTGTATGCCACTTATCCTCGCTATCGCACCAGGTTGATCCTCAAAACCAGGGACTCCATGAAAGATGTTGTTGGTGCAGCTTCAGCAGGTTCTTTCCTAATTCTCTTTCTTTCTTTCTTTTTTTTTTATGGTCTTTAAATTGAGAAATTCCATTAATCTTTTTTTTTTTTTGAGATGAAAATTTCATTAGTTATTTGCATTAGCATATAGCTAATTGCATGAATGTGGGTGTGCTATCAACCATCTCTTTTAGTTTATGGGTATTGAAGTCCGGTATAAAACAAAACTATGAGGTTTTCCGGTTAAAAACTCAGCATCAACCAAATTAATCGAAAACTTAACCCCCACTTATTTTCAACACATACATAATGCACAAAAACTTGCAAGTTTTATGGGGGTATATTTGGCGTTGCCAGATATTCTTTTTATTAATTAGTAAAAAAAACTTTTAATTGATTTTTGGGAGTAAAAATTTTATTTTAAAAAATATGTTCAAAACTTTTACAAAGAGCTGTAAAGTTAAATTTAGCTAACATATTGAATAAATAAAAATATTTTTAAAACTGAAAAATAAGATAGCTTAGTCAACATCTAATTATAAGTTTTTACAATAACAACATATACCAAACATACTAATAATATTTTCTCAAAAAAAAAAAAAAATACAAATAATATATCAGACTTGGATTAACCAACACCTTTGGTTACCGGTTACCAAACATAACATCATATCTAGAGCTAGAAAACGTGAACAGTATTGTTAAAACTAGAACATATATGTAAACTCTTTATAAGAATTATTTTATAAAATAAAGTTTAATTATTTTTTAAATATAAAATAAAAAATTAATTTAAATTTTATAATTAATATATTATAAATTTCCATATATTTTATTAATTAATATTTTATTTTTATTTTTATTTTTATTAATAAAAATTAAAATCATTAGCTGTTTCGTGCATTTATGATGTTGAAATTTTCCTAGATACTTGTTTAGCTACATTGATGGAGAGGTTTTCAGATGCATCTCATTTCATCTTCCTAGGAATATTCATAGAAAATTAAAGCATA
>CATIWR010051421.1:0-35375 GCA_949677035.1 Omphalea diandra | reverse complement strand
TGGTTAAAGCATTGAAGGTTAGCTCGTTATTATATCTAAGTTAATCCTGGGCTTATCGGTAAAATTACTCATCGGCCTAAATTGGTCTAAGGTCACCTAGGTAAATATTCAGCCGCAATCCACATCATCACACTTGTTTAGGAGTTTTGCATCAATGTTTTTATGATGGGAGGCCCGTGAATTCATCAATTGATTGTTAAATTGATAAAATTGGGAATTAATTAGTGATTTAGTTTAATATAAAATTATGGTTTTAATTTTTTAAAAATAAGATATAGAAAAAATTTCATATTGTTTTTTTATTTTTTAAAATTTAAATTAAATTTAAATATTTGTAATTTTAATTTTTTAAAAATAATATTTTAAGATTTAAAATTAAAATATTTTAATAATTTAAATTAAATCAAATTTAAGTAGTTTTTTAACATATTAAAATTAAATTAGTTTGATGGAATGTCTAAGTTTTAATTCTAAAGTTTTTCAATAATTTTAAATTAAATTATTTCAAACTAAAGCTTTTCAATAATTTTAGATTAAATTATTTCAAACTAACTTAAATTGGATAAAGCTATCGCCTTAAATTTAGTTTTAGCTTATTTGTATTAAAATCACGTCAACTAGTTATAATAAACTATATAGCATTGAAATGAAGAATATATTAATGAAAAAATTTGAAAAAGGGGCTTGGGAAAAGAACATATTCTAAAAATTTATGAAAAATAGAAAAAAAAACATAAAAATAAATGAACACCTAAAATGGGAAAATGTAAAAAATTTATATACTTCATAAAAGCAAATAAAAATAAGTTTTTCATCCCTAAAAACTAGTTTCATAATTTCATTTTTCCGAGGAAAATATGTTTGCATGAGATAGTGGAAACCAAGTTAACACACACATATATATAAGGGAGATGCCGCAAATTATATCATAAATTCGATTTCATGGACTCAAAATTAAAAAACTTCATTTCATTAAATGTCATAAGTACGACTAATGTACATTGATCATTAACTGTATGTACATTTAGTATTGTACAACATGTAATTAGTGTTGAACTATATATTTATTAAAATTCATGAATAAATCATTGAAAATAATAATTTAGTTAAGAATAATGCAGTTTAAAACCAAAAGACTAATGCACATGCATAATAATATATAAAGATAAAGTTTTTAAGAATTTGTTGTTTTGTTGTTAAAGTACTAATTCAAAATTAATGTTTCATTAACAAATTTTATGAATTTCAATATACAGTTCAACATCAATATACATGCATTTAATAATTAATGTACATGCATGTAAAAATTAATATACATATAATTTAATACTAATATATATATAGTTTAGAACTTATATACATGCAATTAAAAAATAATACAATTCAAAATTAATTGACCGATGTATATACAAAAATAATGTATAAGAAAGTTTTTAAAAATTTATTATATTGTTGCTAGAATATCAATACAAAATTAATATACTTTTCATTATTCTATTTTATGAATTTCAATGTACATGCAGTTAATATCTAATGTATATGCAGTTCAATGTTAATATATATGCAGTTAAAGAACAATGTAATTTAAAACTAATAGATCAATGTACATACAAGAATAATGAATATCAACAAAGTTTTTTAGAATTTTTTATATTATAGTTAAAGTATAAATTCAAAACTAATGTATTTTTCATTAATCTATTTTATTGATTTTTAATATACATACAGTTCAACACCAATACATATATAGTTAAAAATCGATATTCATATAGTTTAATATCAATGTAGATATAATTTTATTTAAAAAAACATACTTGTAACATTTTAATGAAATGGTGACTGTTGACCCAAGTTCATGTTGAACTATGGAGTTGATTCCAAAACATACGTATTGGGGAGATGTTAATACTATAAGCTATTCATGGTTAATTGGGCCAATCCCTAAAAAATGATTAGTTGGGCCTACACCCATTCAACTATTCTACGACCTACTTATAAATCTCATGTCGAGCGACAGAACTTTAATTTGCCAACAGCAACAACGAAGACAGCTGTTATAACGACATAATCGTTTTAAATAAACAAATCCATACTGCCACACGTCGTCCAATACAAACACTGTCGTCAAACGACAGCACGGCCGTTTTCAGTGCACAATGACCTGAACGACGGATCAGCAAAGTTTCGGCCTGTTGTTGTTTAGATGGGTCCCACAAAACGTCAACTGTTTAATGTCTCCGATTCGTGAAGGGGGGAAAGAGAAAAAACTCCTTTTTAAGATTTTGGTCTGCGAGAGCTCTCCTCTGCATCCGAACTCTAAACTAGTAGAGATGATGTCTCTTCAAATCCCTAATTTCCAGTCTATATATACTTTAAACCCCAATCCCCTTTTAATCCAGTTCTCTACACCCGTCAAAAACCTGAACTCCAGCTCAAATACCTTATCCAAATCCCACAAACCGCCTAAAGTTGTAATCTTCAGTATTCGCCATGTCAAAATCCCTCAATTTCGAAGTGTGAATTGCCGTGGGATTAAGGGTTCTGATGAGGGGACCAGGGCGGTGGTTGATTCAGGCGGCGGCGGCGGCGGCGGTGATGGCGGAGGAGGAGGTGGGGATGAAGATGAAGATGGGGAGGTGGAGAAGAGTGTTGAGATTTTTCCAGAGTGGTTGAATTTCACTTCTGATGATGCAAAGACTGTGTTTGCTGCGCTGGCAATTTCGCTTGCCTTTCGGTCTTTTGTAGCTGAGCCAAGGTACATTCCTTCATTGTCCATGTATCCCACTTTTGATGTGGGTGATCGAGTTGTTGCAGAGAAGGTAAACCCATTGTCTATTTGTCTTTTTCAGTAAATGGTTTCGATAATGTTTTAACTGTGTGTTGAACTGAGGCATTGTTGCTGGTTCAAGTCTTGATTTTAGAAAAGTATGGTTGTGTACAAATAATGAGAATTGCAATGAAAAGAAGTGCCTCCCAACTAATTGTGATTGAAACAAAAGTTTTTTGAGTTTGTAGGGTTTCGTACAAATTAATTGAGTTTCAGGGGATGATGGGAGTGTTTGTTGTTTATCCATTAGGCTGAGTGTTTGTTGTTTATCGATTAGGCTAAGTATAGGTTTCTGTTGTGTTTAGCTCGTGGGTGTTTCTGAATGATTGTAGCTTAATTTTGGAGCTTTTTAATATGATGTCGGTTGAGATTACATTGGCTGAGAGGTTGAGGAGTTGGGACCATCTTGGAAACAAATAGAGAGGATTTGATTCCTGTTTGAAAAACAGCTTATGATTACTGTGTTATAAAATTAATCAGCGTATAGTTTTGTAATCTTGAGAAATAGAGATGCATTTTCCTTCTCTTTTTATTTTCCTTTTATTTCCAAACAAGGGAAATAACTTTCACTTTTTATTTTATATCTTTATTTATCTTCCCCTCTTATTTTTCACCAATCCAAACAGAGGATAAGAGTTTTAGCATCCGAGTATTATCCTCAATAAAACAAAAGGGGCATACTACTTACATATAACTACAATAAATGAAATTAAAAGAAGACGTGAAACAAACTACTGGCTAGGATGTCCTTACTATAATGAATTTTAACCTCGGAAATGGGAAATGTTGACTCTGCAATGATACACACCTGCTGTGCTCGGATTCAACAAACACTTCTTAGCAAGCTTGCACCGACTTGCAAAGGAGACATGAACAACACAAAAACTATAGCAGATAAGCAGAAGAATAGCAAGAAGGGAAACAAAAATAGCTGTATGCTGCATCCTTCGCCTTGAATTTATTGGGGAAAAATGATATCCACCTCCAAGATTGTTCTTGTTTCATGTTATGTTATTGTTAATTTTATAGCAAAGATTGCTTGATTCTTGTTTATTAAAGCATTGAAACAAGTGTTTTGTTTACTTGCTTTATATTTAAGCATTATGTGTAAGTAATTTGTTTCTTCAGTATTGTGCATAATAGAAGTATGAGTGGAAATTTCAGGTGACATACCATTTGAGGAAGCCCTGTGCAAATGACATAGTGATATTTAAAAGTCCACCAGTGCTTCAGGAAGTTGGATACACTGATGATGATGTCTTCATAAAACGAGTTGTTGCCAGGGAAGGTGATACCGTGGAGGTGAGAGTGGTAAATAAAGGCCAGGCTCTTCTACTTAATAACTCTATTCAGTCATTTATGCACTTTGACAGTCTTTTCAATTTCAACCATTTAACTCTTCTTGATGTGTTTTTTAAAAATTTCAGCGGGAAATCTTTTTTTATTTGATTTTGATGGTAATGATGGGGCAGTGTTTACAAAATAAGGCATCCTGTTAAGTAGATGATTCTTTTTTATTGCAGCAACATTTGAAGAAATAGAAAAGATGAAGGTTGTTAGTATCTTGAAAGGATCTCTTGGAATCATCGTCGAAATAGCCTGGTGATTGGTGTGCAAACTATAAACTAATGCCATTGTTTAATTGCAGGTTCATGGAGGGAAGCTTATAGTCAATGGAGTTGAGAGAAGTGAAAATTTCATCCTTGAACCACCTTCTTATGACATGACACCAGTTGTAAGTATCAACTTAATCTTTGCCATATTATGTTTTTGTTTACCAAGGGTTTGATTGCCAACTAGACTTGGGGAACTTTACGATAGATAGATGGCCAACATAAACTTGAAGCATGTTGAATAAAAAACTTCCACTGCATAGGCTCTTTCCTTTTCTATTAGTTTTAACTTCACTAGTTTACATATGGCATTTGGGGCTGCAACCATATTGTTTTCCCATAATCATTAATTTGGTCTGTTCTATTCACTTTGTGATGCAGCGAGTACCTGAGAATTCAGTTTTTGTGATGGGTGATAATCGCAATAACAGTTATGATTCACATGTGTGGTAATGTTTCTGTAACTTTTCAATGCAAACCTAACCTTATCGTTTTTATATAATTCTATTTTTTTTTTTTTAATACTGAAATGTGGCATTATGCTTCTGTTAGGGGTCCCCTTCCTACAAAGAATATAATAGGAAGATCAATTTTTCGCTATTGGCCCCCAAATAGGATTGGTGGCACAGTTCTTAAGACTGGCTGTGCTCTTGACAAGCAGGAGACTGGTTCACCATCTGAATAGCGCTCCCTCCTTGAGTTTTTCTTTTCTTCTAATCTGTCATCTTTCTTTTTCTATTTTCCCAAAAGACCCACAGGGTTGATGACTAGAGGTGATTCCTATAGGGAAAGTATTTTTTGGCCCCCTTTCAATGGCCTTGATGTATTGAATTAATTGATTCAACTGTCTATCTCAGTTGAGGTAGCACTAGGAAGTTTGCCTAAACTTGGAGTTAATGGGAATTTCACTATTGGCCTCTCAAGTGAAAGATCTGAATTAGTTTATCTTTGATCCAGCAACAAAATTTTCAAAGCTTTGAATCACACCAAAAATTTAATTCAAGTTGCATGTTGAATCAATCCAACTTGTTCGAACTTCTCAATTGCAATACGCCATGCCAGCTCAGCTGTCCTTAAATCCAAAACTTCTTGCCAGTAACTGATTCATAAGTTCAAAGCTGGGCGTAAATGGGTCTCTTCTCAACCTGTGAGAACCCACTGCGTTGGGTATCGATTGATTTCATTTATATATTGTTTCCTTATTTGCTTCGGCTCTTTTGAGAGCAAGTTCTGAGTCATTAATATAGCTATAAAAAATGATACCCAGGAAATAGAAAAAATTAATAGCGCTGTAATTAACGGACAAACACAAGAACCACTCTACCCCTCACAATTTATTATTGGCATTAGGGGCCCGGCCCATCATCAGACCCTGAGTCTGGAATACTAACAAAAAGGATGAACTATAAGGGATCTTTTCAATATGGAATCACATACTTACGTAACTTATTTTAATGGGAAAACAACACAATAGAGCCAAAGTATTACCCATAATTTGAAGGTCTCTAAGCAAGTACCTGCTCCATGTATGTTCTTCAAAATTCATTTATTATGCAAGACAAGGAAATTTTCTAATACCAGAGCAATGAACTAACTTTTATATACCCTATTCAACTAATGAATTATTAGGATGTTGCCCCGAAAAGCATATCCAAATCAAACTCTAACCATATCACTACTCCATATATATCGAATTATCTATGCGTATATGATTTCTGAAAGATGATATTCTTTCTTCCACAAGAAAGAGAAGCCTTGGACACCATCATCCAGGCCTTTTATTGCCACGGCTATCCAATCACTCATATGTACAGGAATCCTTGTTAAACTTGATGGATGTGTTGCCATGACTATGAGAATGAATAGCTACAGCACAAGAGACATGTCTCGTATGCCTAGACTTGACCAACTTCCCCACAACATATCCTCGCGACCGGATAACAAAAGCTAAAGTCATAGGAACTCCACTATTATCTGATAAGCTTGCCCCTGCACCATACAAGGGAACTTTCATTCCTTGAAGATTAACAAAGAGGGTCCTGTGACTCTTCCTTGATTGATAATATTTCTTCAACTGCAACAACCAACATGCAATGCCAAATAAATAAATAATCTTATAATACAACAAACCTAAAACCATTGTTGATAATCATATAATTAAATACTAAGTCTTTACCTCACCATTGGCAACCACAATCTCTGAAAACATAAGATTAACAGGCAATGAACTGACATGAATGCCGAAAAACGTAGCAGGGTTATACACATTCATCTTGACTGAACAATTCGTAGTCAACATCTTGGTTGGAACACCTGTCATGTCAGACCCTTGCCCGAGATAAAAATTATGAACAATCAAGCTCTGCAAACCCAATATAAGAATCATGAATTTTTTTTAACCACATTTTTAATCACATTAAATTAAAAAAAACCATAAATTATTTAATAACATTATTTAAAGGAATAATCATTGAATAATTGAAATAAAGAAAAAAGAAAAAGGCTATAAAGATCTAACCTTGACGATAATAAATGGCTTGTAAGGCCTACTAGCGCCCCAAATGATCAAACAGAACAGACAAAACAACACCACAAACCCTCAAATTCCAATCATAACCTGACATCTTCTCATTTTCTTCTTCTCATTCCTATAATGCGTTTCCCCATAATCTTCTTCCTCCTCAATTATATCACACTCCAACCATCCCTTATCGTTCCTCTCGGTCCTCCCCTTCGCCGCCGCTGCGGATGCCGACGCTCCGTACGTGCCAGAAACCCTGCTGGAAGATGAGGCCCTGGAGTGGCGGGCATAAGATGGATGCGACGGCGATTCCATAGGGCTGTTGAAGGGAGGCGCGGACGACCACTTGTCTTCATCGTGAGAGTCGCGCGATGGGCTCTGCACGTAGTACACAGGCGGTTTCGGTGATCGAGGCGAGGACGATCCAGGCTTGTCATGTCGGAGTCGGATTTCGCGTGCATCGTCGTCGTATTGGGTTGACGCTGAGCGTTTCAGTTTTAAAAGGTCGTTATGGGTAATGACCGAGTGAGAGTGAGAGTTGTTTTAACAGAGTGGAAACTAGAGAGAGAGAGAGAGAGTTCACTACAAACAAACAAAACATGCGTGGGAAATATTACAATGCGCCCAGCCCACGTAATTTAATTATAATTACATATTGTGGCAATTCTGACCTAAGAAGAATTAAAAAATAAAACAATAAAAAATAAAAAAATATCTGATTAAAATGATAAATAATAAAATATTGATATTTACTCTTAAATAAATTTTTATTAATAAATAAATTATAAATACAGATTTTATTATCTAAAATAACTCTTGAATAATTTTTTTATTAAAAAAATCTGAAATAGAAATATTCAAATAATAATAAAAATGTTTAAATAAAAAATAAAATATAATTGCCGCTTACATAATAATTTATGTATATTCATATAATAATTATTTATTAAAAGATAATAATTAAATAAATATAGTAAAATAAAATATATGTTCATGAGAATTAAGAGATTGGAAAGTAAATTAAATGATAAATATAAAATAATATTACTGTAAAAATTTAATAATGTTTGAAATATTATATTCCATAAATGTATATATTCGTATATGACTAAAATAATATTATTTATTTTATATTTTGAACATATAGAATAATATCCTTAGTATCTTTTTTTTATTTGTTTCTTATTCAAAATATTAAGTTTTTTATTTAATAGAAAAAATTTTAAAGTTCATAAATTTATTTATTTTAATTCAATATCATGACTATAATTTAGATATTTTTAAAAATCATAAATAAAAAATATATATAGTTACAAATAGAAAGTAACAATAGTTTTTTATGTGTAAAATAAAACAAACTTTATTTTATATCATTGTATTTAGAGGTGACAATTTTTATCTAACTTGAAAATCTGATATAAACTCATTTGAATGGTAACCCAAATCCGAAATTTTATATTATAGACCCTAGAGTATGTAGCATTATGGTTTGAACACTTAATATACGTATGTATGAGATATTTTATTTTACATATGTTATCAATTTATGTCTATATAAATTGATCTTTTTTCTTTATATTTCATGCATTTTTCTCACAATACAAGCCTCCTTTTTTATTTTATTGTTATTTTCTCTTTATTATTATAAATAGAATATATTGATGGAATATTCAACTATTTTAGTTTAGATTTTCTATTATTATTTAATTTGGTTTAATTTTAATTTTAAAATTTTTTTATATAAAAATTAAATAAGTTAAATTTTTAAAAATAAATGAACCTAGTAATTTAAAAACTTAAGATTGTACAATCATTCATATATTTATTAAAATATTAAAATATTTACTAAAATATTTATTAAAAATGATATTTATTATAAATATTTATTAAATAATTTTTCATTAAACTAAACTTCACAATAATAAATACTAATTAATTTGCAAGTCAAAATAAATATATTTAGAAATCAACAACAGTATACCTTTAATCAAAGAACTCATATTAGTTGATCAACACAAATTTACCAACAGTGTAACAAAAAATGTATCAAATAACTCATATATTTGTTGATCAACACAAATTTACCAATAGTGTAATAAAAAATGTATTTGAAATAGGAAAATAATATACCTAGAGTTCAAAATTAATGTACTTAGATAATCAGAAATATAGAAAATTATTATAACTTTTTATTACATAAGTCAATATATAAAACTCAATTTACATACAATGTAAAGTCAGTGTACCTTTTATAGGACATTAATGTACCTGTAAAATAATAACAATGTATCTAAAATAAGAAAATAATATACCTAAAGTACAATATTAATGTATTTAGGATCATAAAAAATGTATTTAAATAACAAGAAATGTACTTGATCATTATAAATGTCAAAGATCATTATACATTTTTATTATATAAGTCAAAATAGAAAACTAAATGTACATACAGTACAAAATTAGTATACTTTCTCTAAAATATTAATGTATTTGCAGAATAATAATAATAATAATGTATCTAAAATAAGAAAATAATGTACTTAAAACACAACATCAATGTACTTAGGATCATCAGAAATGTACTTTTAGATTATCAAGAAATGTACTTAGATCACCAGGAATGTAGAAAATTATTATAATTTTTTATTACATAAGTCAAAATAGAAAACCCAATGTATATATAATACAAAATTAATGTACTTTCACTAGAACGTTAATGTACTTGTAGAATAATAACAATATACAAAGACTGCAACATCAATGTACTTAAAATTATAAGAAATGTATTTACATCACTAGAAGATCATTATAACTTTGTATTACATAAATCAATATATAAAATCTAATATTCATACAATACAAAATCAATATACTTTATCTAAAATATTAATGTACCTGTAAAATAATAATAATGTACATAAAATAAGAAAATAATGTACCTAGAGCACAACACCAATGTACTTAAAATCATAAAAAAAATGTACTTAGATCACCAAAAATGTAGTTAGATCACCAAAAAATATAGAAAATCATTATAACTTTTTATTGCATAAGTGAAGATAGAAAATTTAATATATATACAGTATAAAGTCATTATACGTTCTATGTAATGTATCTCAAATACAATACCAATGCAATTAGAATCATCATAAATGTATTTAGATCATCAGAAATGTGAAATATTATTATAACTTTTTTATTGCATAAGTTAAGATAAAAAAATCTAATGTATATACAATACAAAACTAATGTACCTTCTTTAGACCATTAATGTACTTACAAAATAATAAGAATCCATATAAAATATAAAATAATATACATAGAGTACAATATTAATGTATTTAGGATTATGTAGAAAATTATTAAAATTTTTTATTACACAAGTCAAGATAAAAAAACAAATATATATACAATGCAAAGTCAATGTACATTTTCTAAATTAATATACCTTTATATTAAATGTTATGTGATTACAGTTTCAAATTAATGTACCTGAAACCAATAAGAATAATGCCTAGATATTTGAAGTTTTTATTAAATAACTTCAAATACAATATCACTTCTCATATAGTTCTTTAACAATTTTAGTATATATAAATTTCAAAAATATTTATTAAAAAAATAGTTTTTATTAAATATTTATTTTAAAAAATACTCATTGCAATATAAAAAAATGATACAAATATTTATTAAAGAAGAGATTTCAAACAAAAATCTATGATTTTGAATAAAAAATGAATTTTTTAGGGCAAAAAAATTAGAGTTAAAAATTTAAATCATTGATTTCATAACAAAGAAACTGACTAGTAGCTATTTTGAAATTATAAATCCCAACTAAAAGTAATTCTACAAAATGCAAAAAACGAATGTGCATTGAAGTTAAAACCACAATGCAAGGTGGTAACGATTTTATGAAATAATTTATGCCTAAACCATACCCGAATCCAGACAAACTTGAAATTATTCAAAAATTCTTGAGTCGAGTTAGGTTTGAGTGAGGGTCAATCTGATGGATTATATCAAAACTAACCCGAATATGTCAACCCATAACCCGACCCAATTTTGACATGTGATAGTATAAAAAAAAGATAATTTTTATCACTATATATATATAAGATTGAATAATTAAAATAAAAAAGAAATAAATTTATTTTTAAAAATATTTATATTATTTAATTAAATTCAAATTTATTTTTTATTTTTATTTTATTTAAATTATAATGATATTTTAATATTTTATTTTAAATATTTAAATAGTTTTAAAAATTATTATTTAAAATATAGAAACTAATTTTTTAAAAAAGATTGAGAGGAATTTTTTTTAAAAAAATAAGAGATTGAGATATTTTATGAATTATAAATTTAGATTTTAAAATTTTTTAATTTAAATATAAAATTAAAATTCATCATACACAAGCATATAATAAATTTAAGTAAAATTTAATGATAATTATATATTTGAGATATAATATTTATATCTAAGATAATTCATTTAATTCAACTTAAGGAATGTATTTGATAGAAGTTAATTTAATTATCAATAGAGAAATTTAATTTTACATGGTACACAGTTTAATTATGCAAATTTAAAATATTATAATATTGTTATTATTAGGATTAGTTTACTATCAACCTTAAAGTTTGGGCTTTTTAATATAATTTTTCCAAAATTTAATGTTGCACTTTGTTCAATTACTTTGCCAAAATTAGTATATAATAAATTTAGGTAAAATTTAATAATAATTATATAAGTGAGATATAATATTTACAATTAAGATAATTAATTTAATTGAACTTAAGTTATGTATTTGATGAAAGTTAATTTAATTATCAACTAAAAAATTTAATTTTATATGGTATTAAGTTTAATTATGAAAATTTGAAATATTTTATTATTATTATTAAGATTACTTTACTAACAATCTTAAGTTTTGGACTTTTTAATATAATTTTATCAACATTTCATGTTGTATTTTATTGTTTATTTTTCGAATTTACATGACTAAAAATAAAATTTTATATAATATTATTATCTGTATCTATTTTGTTTTTAGTGAAAACAAAAATAATTATACAAAATATTTTGTTATTTTTAGTGAAGACAAAAATAATTATATCGAATAATTTTTCTTATAATCTAATATTATATTGATATTTTTTGGCAAATGGATGCGCTAAGCGGATTATAGCGTGACTATGTGTGCGTAGGTTCGGTGATTTGGGTTAGGTGCCCAACCTGGGAGAGCCCAAATGTGAGCGGGCGTGACCGCATGTAGTTATTAGGACGGCATATTTAGGTATCAGAGACTGACTTGGGGGCTCTCGTGTTGTGTTATTGGATCCGTATTTTTTTAGAAAAATGTCATCGTCTCCTTCAACTACGCTTGCTGTGACTTGAATCATTTTTCCATGACTCAGTGATAATGGTGCCACAACAATTCCTAATTTTAAAAAATATTTCAATACAAGCGGAATTCCATAATTTCACATTGGATTGGATTGGCAGTGCAATTTTTCTCCATTTGGATGATAAACTTTAGTGCCTTTCTCAGTAGGCTCAATTTAATCCTCAATTAGACAAAAAAAAAACATGAATTGAGAGTATAAGTAGACACCTGTTGGAGTAGACTTCGGTTATAATGAGCTGGGTTCTTTCAAATGATAAAAAACAGTGCATAAGATCAGTTTCATTACTTGATGAACAAATTGATACTAGTCATATATACCCTGAATAATCAACATTACAACAATCAACAATGGCCTATAAGATGTTTAAGCAATAGTGACAATAGTCATATAAAGGTATGTGCTGCAACATACCGACTAGTCTTACCCACAGATTGAAGCAGCAAGCTGAACTTCTTTTTGTGCCAAGGCCACTTCTTACCCTCATCCTATGCACCCACGGCAGACTCCAACATTTCCTTGTCAAATTATGGATATGATTCTGAATGAATTTACAAACTTTGCACACACTCCTGTACAACTTATGTTCTGCTTTCTGCATATAATTATCGGTTGCATTGGATGGACATGCATATGGTTATAGAACATGGACTCAGTACTTGTCGGCAGAATTTCATATGAACACTTGAATTTGCTAAGCATCATTTGGCTTCCAATTTTAACAGCAGATGATCCGTTCTGCTTGGTTAAAGCTTCTTTTGGTGTCCGCAAGATCTTAGAGTAAGAAGCACTAAGAGTTTGGTCCTTATACATCCTCTCTAAGCTCTTCACAGGAATCTTCTCTTTCTTACCATTTGCAGTAACTTCCTGGTCTTGCGCTTCATTTTCCATGATTCTCTTGGCTTCATTTAGTAAACCAATTGCACGCCATGCATCTGCAACGAGCTGGATGGTGCTCTTTTCAGGAGAGACCCCCTTTTCTTCCATTGTTTGCAGTAACTCTTCTGCTTTCCGTGGTTGCCTTGCTTCTGCATAACCCCACATCAGTGTCTCAAAAGTTACCAAATTGGGGGAAATGCCGATTTCACACATTTTCTCATAAACCTTAATTGCATTATCCATTTTTGCAGCAGTGCACCATCCACTGATGATGGTAGTGCAGATGACAACATTTGGGGGCACCCCAAATCTTCCCATGGAAGCCAAAACCAACTCAGCCTTCTCGGGTTCTCCAGCTCGCACATATCCTTTGGCAAGAATGCTAAATGCATGGATGTCGGGTTCTATCCCAGCCTTCACCATGTCATCGAAGATCCCTTGGCATTTGTTCATGAGCCCTGCCGAGCTCCAAGCATTCATGATTGTGCTAAATGTTACAACATCTGGCTTGACCCCATATTCTTCCATCAAAGTCAATGCCTATGGAACATTTAGTAATTCCAAAAATTATTAATAAAATAATGCATTAAATGCTCTACCAGTTGAAAAGCCAAAACTTGACTTATTTTCTTGTCTTTGTCAACATTTCTAAATTTTGCTAAAAGAAGTTTAATCTTAACCTTCCCAAGTTGGGAGGATTACTAGTCAGGTTATTGGAAGACACTAAAAGTGCTTGGCAAGTTGTTCCTAGATTCGTAGGTTTATCATTTGATAATCATAAAAATTAAATTTTGGGGTGTAGAGTTGGTAACTCACCTCATCAACTCCGCCAGTATCTGTGATGTCAAGAAATCCTTTGATGAGAGTATTGAAAACAACAAGATTAGGATGCACCCCAAGCTCCTTCATTCTGTACACAAATCTCAAGGCTTCAATCATGTTACTTTCTTTGCAATAGCCATTAACAATGATACCACAAGTACGCTCATTGGGTGCCACTCTCTTGTTCTTCATTTCCAATATCATTTCTTCAGCCCTACTTGTCTCTCCTCTCTGAGCATAAGCCCTTGCTAGTATGTTGTATGTCACAACGTCAGGTGGTATACCTGATGCCACCATCTTGTACACAACATTCCAAGCTTCCTTTATGTTTTTCTTGTTGCACCAAGCTCTAACTAGAATATTATATGTCCTATCATTTGGTTTCACACTTCCATCCAGTGACATTAAATCTAGCAATTTCAAAGCCTCGTAAGGCTTACCAGCATTCCCATATCCTTTGATTAGGGTATTAAATGTGCTAGTGGTGGGCTGACATCCACTGTCCTTCATTTTCTGAAAGATTTTCATGGCTTCTTTCACATTTCCAGATTCAGAAAAGGCATTAATCATGGCATTGAAGAGAATGGAATCAGGCTTCATGCCATTTTCTTCCACTTTAGAGATAAGCAAAAGAATGGACTTGAAATGTTTCTGCTGAGTCAACGCAGCTACAAGTGTTGTGTATGTTATAATTGTCGGCCTATGTCCATCTTCCATTAAACTCTTGAAGATTAAATGGGCTTCATGAGGCTTCCCTCTTTCAATCAACATATTCATCAGTCTTGTTCTTGAACGAACAGTTTCGCAACTGTTGTTGCCTAAGCAGGCAGGGCAGCGAGATTGAACTTGTGAATCTACAGTAGATGAAATCAATTGAAATTTATCCTCTTTTGGCAATTGTCTTTCCTGTAGAGTTCAAATTGATTAGGCAGACAATTTAATTTGCTTACACACAATTTAATTCGCTTAACCAACATGAAATCCTTCCATATATTTTCAAAGAAAAGGCGCATAAGGTCAGGATAGATCACATTGTCTAAGTTATTTCTAACCATAAGTTTTCCATGGAATTGTAAATTTGGCCATTGGCAAACCATATGTGGGGCATTAAACTAATAGTTAGGTTTACTTAGTAAATATAGCATCTCATATATGTACAATCGACTGACTCAATGCAAAGTTATCAAAAAGCATAGGAAAGCACCCATAACAATTGAAGCAAAGGCAAGCATTTCTTCGATTAAGATATGAATAAATTCACTATAAAACCAATGACTGCTGGAATATAACCAAGGTTGTAAAAATTTGCAAATTAACATTTCAAAATGTAAAAGTAGCTCCAAAATTAAAGTAAATCCAATACTAAATTGCTAAACAGAGGATAATTTCATGGGCGAAAAAATAACTTATGCAATACCAACAGAAGCAACTAAGCAATGCATCCAAAGTAATTAACTTAAAGAAGTAAAAAGCTCCAGAAAATGTTATTGTACCATAAATGCTGATGCCTCAACCAGCTTCCTGCTAGTGATTGTTCCATCTTGCCGCTTGCCCATGATTGCAATATGAACCTACAAAAGCAGCAAACTTTAAACCAGACAAATCAACAACTTTGATCTCTTTCAAGATCGAACATAAGAATATGCATAAAAGATGACCAATTTAAGAAGAACCCAAAATAAAAATCACAAATTTTTAGACCAAATAAATGATAATGCAGAAAAAGAAAGCAGTCATCACATAACGAAGAAATTCAGAAATTGAAGAGCTGAAGAAGTTTGTTAGGCAGTACCTCGTCACTCCTCAGTTGGGCAGTTGGCAAGAGAGATGGGTTCAGCTTTGCATGGCTGGAGTAAGTCTTGTACATGCAGCTCAGAATCAGTAGAGATCATACTTGATGTCGTTTAGCGGGTTGTGGGTTTGTGTTGTGGCATCCACTAGCGATTCTTATCCACAAATATTACCAGAAACAGATTTTCCGATAGTATTTTGAGGCTGCAACTAAAATGGTTGACAAAAAAAATTTATATGAATAAAGATGTTTGGAGGGGAACTTGCCACGACGACTGCCTTTTTTTTTTTTTTTTAAACAAGGTCAAAATTTCAGACATTTTTAGTACCATGTGTTCTCGTCCTGCCGTTTGTTCTTTAATAGATTTTCATGATACAATCCAATTTTTTTTCCCCTTCTTTTTGTAATAACTAAATTTCTTTGTCCCTGGCCAATCTACTGCTCTCCATGGTAAGATTTTGCACTTGAAGTTATAATTTTTCAATCAAATAATCATTTTAATCTATTTGAGAAAAGAACTTATTAAGGATTATGTTCATCAAAAGAAATTTTATGAGTCAATTTAACTGTAAAATGAATTTGTTCTTAATTGTATTAAATAAAATTTTTAACAACCTTTTAAGAGCAAGAATTTTTTTTTTAACATTGATTAGATTTAAATTCTATCTATAGCTAATTAAACTTAAACGAAACACTATTTGTCTATAACTGGTTAAACTTTAAAATTTGTATATAGTAACAGATATTCAGTGTTGTTGCGGATTTTTTTATTTTATATTATGTTCTTACATTTAACTTTTTTTTTTTTTTTGCGCTGAGAATATGGCAAAAATCATTATATCTTTGACTATTTTATATTTATATAAATAATTATTAAAATCCTTATAAGTTATTAATATAAAATGAATCATAAATATATTATTGTGATATTAATGTGGTTGTAGGGTTGCTATGGTACTATCAAAATTTTGAAATATTATTATTGAAGGTTTGTTGAAGTAGAGACGATATTTATCAAAGTATTATTTATGTAAATTATATGATTTCATCCATGAAAGTATTATTATAATATTATTAAAATTGTAGGATTATTATGATATTATTAAATCTAGGAGTATTATTATAATATTTCTGAAATTAAAAACTTATTGGAATAAATAGCATATTTATCAAATTATCATTTATATAAAAGAGAATATATTTTGCATTTATTGTCTTTAAGGGGATGCAATAGTCAAAATATTATTTAAAGATATTATTCAATTTTTTAGAATTGTAAATGAATCAAGTATTTGCTAACAACTCGAAAGTTCAGCTCAATTAATTAACGAATGAATCTCAAACTTAAATTTTAATTTTATTTAGTAAATGAATCAAATTTAAATTAATTCAAATTCAAGTTGGCTTGATTGATTTGCGGTATTATATTCTCTCGTTTTAAGATATAATATATGTGAATATACACTATACTACGCAACAAAATAATTAATGCATTAAATTAATTAAAAAAGAAAAAATTACATATAACTATTAAATAAAACTATTATTGTCTATAACTATTATATTATATACTATTTTAATATTTTTATTAAATATAATAATATATTAACTAAATGTATATATTTAGTGTAATATGGACTTTTCCATATATGTAAATGTTGTCAATTGTTATGGCGTTTCAAAGTTTTAATTGTTTTAGATTACTTAGAAAATAAAAAGCCTATACCACTTTTCTTTTTTCGAAAAAAAAAATGTCTATAACATTTCATTATTGAACAAAAAAAAAAAAAAAAAGAGGCTGACAAAAGGAGGAATTGAATTGTCAGAAAGCCAACCCACCCACAAGGCCGCCACCTCCACCTCCTCAGTCCTCACCGCCCGGCGAATGGAAGTACAATTTTATCTTTTGCGTTGTTTTGGTACCCCATTTTATCTTTTTTTTTTTTTTGGTGCAGCAATTATCAATTATTGAGATAATAATTCGAGGAGGAGAAACTATTGTCAATTACAGGCAGCCGCTTTATTCTTCCTTCTAGTACAATAAACCAAAAATAAATATGTTTTCAAAAAAAAAAAACAAAGACAAATATAATCATTTAATTTCCACATTAAAGAAAAAATGATTTATTAAAAATAGATGTCAATTAGTGTAACTTCTAAATTGTCTCTATAATAATTTTTCTAAATAGGTTTATTTTGGGTAATAAAATTATATATGTTAATAAATTAGATATTAAATAGTATTGTATAATGTATTTATTTGAAATTTGATGAGTGGCCTAATTATAATGTTAATATACATTACATGAAAATAAATATATGAACTAAATATCATATAATTCAGCTTTTCAAAAATTATGTTAAAAATTATTTTCTTAAAAGTGAGTAATTTAATATACCAGTATTAAAAGTGAAGGCTATAAATATAAACTAATCACAAACCTGCACGACTACAATAAATATTTATTTATTTTTATTAAATAATTACTCAATTATTTAAATTATTAAATTAATATATAAATAACAACAAAAAATTATCATTGTTCAATTATATATTTTCAAGTAAATAAAACAATACAAATTATAATTATAACTAAATTATTTAATAAATTTTAATAATAATATACTCTTTTCAATAAAAAATAAAAAAATTAGTTTTATTTTTTATTGACCATTTCTATCTCTTTGGTTCTTTTAATTTTTATTATATGAAAAATTAAATATTTATTTTTATTAAAATATTAAAGATGACAAGTATGAAGAATTTATTATATTGTGAAATTTTGTATGTTTTAATTAATTAAAAAAATTAAATATTTAGTTATTAGCTTCCTTTTCACATAAAAATGAAGATATATTTTATTTATCTTAAATAATTAGTTAATTAGTTGAATTATTAAGATTAATATATAAATAATAAAAATAATATATTTATTATCATTTTATAATATAAATCATTTACTTAGATATTTTAAGTAAATAAAATAAAATTATAATTATAATTATTTTAATAAATTTCAATAATAATATAATTTTAATAAAAAATAAATTTTTTATTTTTTATTTTTTATTTGTCTCTTTATTTTTTATATTTTGTATTATATAGTCAACTAAATACTTATTTTTATTAAATTCCTAAAGAGAACAAATGTATACAATTTTATGTATTGTTAAACTTTTTAAATTATTTTTATGTGAACAAATTTTTAAATTATTAAAATTTTATATTTTTAATTAATTAAAAAATTAAATATTTAATTATTAACTTACTTATTATATAAAAATAAAAAATATATTATTTTTTCATTTATCAAAAATATTATATTATTAATATAATTGTTTGATAAATAATAAATACCAATCTAAAACTTAATTTGAGATTGAAATTAATTATAAATATTGATCTCTGTTATTTTCAATAATAATAGCAAATAAAAAATTAAAATATTGTATTTTTATATTTTATTTAAAGAAAAATGAAGAGAGAATATTCCTAACATTATTGTTTATAAAATAAATGGATAAATACTATGACTCCTTAGATTTTGCAATATTATATTATTTAGTCTTTTTATTTTTAAAAATTATACTAAAAGGTCACGATCTTTTGATTTTGTTAATTTTTTCATCATTCTATCAAATTTTCTGTTAAATCAATCTAAAATAACTATAAAACCCTTCATTCTAACAATTCTTACCAAACACAAACACTAAATCCCAATCGATAAAATCAAACAATTATTTTAGCTGAAAAACATCATATAAAATCTCAAAAATTTAACAACGAAATTCAACAAAAATTTGCCCAACCGCATCAAATCCAAGCGTAATATCATTATTCACAAACATCAAACCTAATTGTTATATCCTCATCACAAACATCAAACCCAAAATTATTCTTCACAAATCATTATATTCAAAAAAATAATCAAAATCGAGAATCATCTAAAAAATAATAAAAAAATATCCACAACACCTAAATCAATACAATCAAGTGATTCAACCTAAAAAAATTCAAAAATCAAAGTGAAAACAAGATTAAAATAATTTAGAATTAATACACAAAAAATCAAATGACACAAAAACTAATTTTTTGACACAATGTCATCCTTGGCTAAGCAACCGAGTGTTTGTCACAAAAAATCAATACACGATAAAGGAAACCCAGAACGAAGACGAAAAGATCAACTTCCTCATGGAGCAATAATCAAACCAGGGCATTGAATTTCTCATAGAGTTACCAAACCTAAAAATTCATCAAACTAAATCAGTAAATGAAAAGATCACATAGGCATCGATTTCCTCATGGATAAAAGGCTTATGATGTAAATCAAGGACTTAGTCACCCCAAAATCTCAATCACCATCGCGAATGAAACTGATGAATAAGTTGATAAAAACTCTTGTCCATGGCCTAAAAGAAAGATTCTAACTTAGAGAAGGTGGAATGGTCAATAAGTTCGGTCCAGTGGCAACGCTGGGAGAGGCTGTTATTCTCAAATCCCAAGTGTATGTTTTGGAACAGGAATGAATAATTTCTGTTTTGGAAAAGTAGAGAAACTTTATTGTCTGAGTGTAAGTTTTTTATATTTAATTGAAAAATCAAATCCTAAAAATTGAAAGAAGAAAAGACAAAAAATATTATAAATTTTGAATTTGATTGAAATTAAAAAAGTCTAGTTCTAAAATTAATAATAAGCAAAAAAAGAAAAAGAAGTAAAAAAGGATATTTTGAATTTGATGAAATCTTTTTATTCTTTTGGCCAATAAAGAAGATGAGGGTAATATTAGAATTTTTGTAGATTTAAAAATAGTTTTATTAACTTGTTGGCCAACGGAAAAAGCGCTAAAATTTTAAGAAAATGGCTAAATAGTTTAATAGAATCAAAAGATAAAAATATTTTAATATAATTTTTAAAAATAAAGGATTAAATAGTACAATGAAATAAAATTTAGGAGGTCACAGTAATCATACCTAAAATAAGTTGAAATGCTCCAGGTCTGACCTTCCGAGGCCGATTGGTCATCAATAGGGCGTGGCTTCCTAATGTACCCTTCTCTCTCTCTCACATTGTAAGAAGATGCTGAAGTTATGGAAATGGTATCAGAACTGCTTAACTTCTCATCCAATGAAGACCCAAATCATCAGCTCTGGTATTCTTTGGGGCATTGGTGATATTGGTGCCCAATACATCACTAACTCCACTGCTGTCAGCCGCCTTGAGAAATCTGTAAGCTCATTTTCCCTCATCATAACTTTCTTTCTTACATTGTTTTATATATTGGGTATCCTCGATTTTCTTGTTCTTTGTCCCCTGCCCTTTCTTTGGGTTTCTTGAAATTTTGGTATATTGAAGATATTTCTGTGAGAGGGAAACATTGGACCAATTTGATTACTTTTTAATTTCTTTTGTTCCTGTATATGCCATCTTTGTCAATGATATGTTGTTTTGATTAAGTGCTGTTGTTGAATTTTTGGCTAGTTTGCTCTTTCAATTGCCTGGAAACTTTCCTCCTTTATTGGGAATCTTCTGTTGTTTCTTTGTTCTTGAGATGCCGTTGCCATTGGGTGCATTTGTCTATGCTTTCCATTTGACTTAAGCCTAATCCACCATGATATATTGACCGACTATTATGGCCCTTAATGAGGCCTCCTCTTGGGTAATGGTCAAATTCTGCTTGTTTATATTCTGAAGATTATTAGGCTATTACCGGACAAAGGCACCACCGTAATTGATGCTAATGGAAGCTTATAGTGTGAAGAATTGATGATGTTCTTCAAACTGCGACCTTTAGGAATAGTGACTCTTTTTTCTTTTTTTTTTTTTTTGTTTTTCCTTTTTGATAGTGAATCACCTACACTAAGTTTGTACGGCTGCTTGTAAATAACACAACTTATAATTCCAGAAAGCTTGAAAATTTGCTCAAATAGTTCGCTGAAAACGAAAAAGGAGGACTGCAATTTCCTGGTATTGGTTTTCCTCTGTCATATCCTTCTTGGTTTCTTTTGTTTTCTGATTTTAGGACCAACACAAACAGTTGAGGCTGCACCTCTAATACTACTACTGGAAATTTGTAGTTTGACGGTCACTGACTCACAATGTGATGAATACAATGATGTTCATGTGAATTTTTCAAATAGTTTGATTAATGGTTAGGATTCATTTCTATTATGTGTAGGAAATAGATTTGAGTTGCAGCATCATTTTCAACATAAGACACAACTTAAAAGTCAAAATGCACACAAATGTACCCAAGATTATTCATCTCCTTTTAGCCTAATTCTTTTGATGAAATTTGTCTAGGAAATTTGGACTGATATCAACTGAATTGTTTTACGTTGCAAATCTGCTGATAACTGTTCTTGTTTCAGACTTATTGTCTAAGATTCTAGCCTACATTCTATACTTAATAATGTACATTGCTCTTTTACTTCTAACATATACAATTGAGTTAATATCCCATGATTTAGGACTAAATGCTGAAGACATTGCTAATCTTCAGGGAAAACCTAGATACTAGATTAGAATGTTAGAAAAGGAAGATTTACATAAAATTGTAGTCAGTTGACTTGTGGATGGACAAAAGCATACTACTTTCTAGTTTCATTAAGAATAGGCAAACCAGGTAATCTGCCCAAAAAATGCCCTATGAATTTCTGTAAAACTGAGTTCCTAGACCTTGTAGGAATAAGATTCATGCAAAGAGATTGGCTATTCTTGGGTTCTGTATTTGTGAAATCTTATTCTGTCTGGACAATGAATATCTTTTGGAATAGATCCATTTAGCCTCTCCTGCTTTATGTGTTTGTTGCCTGCTCTTTTCTACTCCTAGCTTCCTCCAATCCATTATCTTATACTATGGCAATATCATTCGTGTAATTATTCACATTACTTGAAGAGAAATATAACTGCATGTATCAGAGATCTAGTAACATCTTTAATTTTACTCCAAGTCCAGAGCAAAATCTTTACACCATGACTATCGAATATCTGATCAATTTCACCTTGATTGCACATAAAAATTTAGAATTTCAGATTGACAACATTAAGAGTCGATTTAGGAAAAAGTAAATAAAACTTTTTCCTCATTGTTTCTAATTTGTTTCTTTTTTTTGTAGCTCATAATTTTTTGCTTTAAATTGATGCTCTTGTGGTATCAGCATTTTGCTTGTCATGCGGGTAAACTAAAACCTGTCATCTCTGCTGAACTTTAGATGTATATTGCATATTGATCCTTCTGACATTTTTTTCTATTTTTCTTGAAGCAGGATGTAGAAGCAGAACTCAAAATCAATTGGAAACGCGCAGCTATCACCAGTCTGTTTGGCTTTGGCTTTGTTGGTCCGGTTGGCCATTTATGGTTTGTGCTTTGCCGATTATTACTTATTTTTAGGTCATTTCATCTGATCTTTAGTTGCTATGGTATTTTCTACCGCTAAAGGCATCTTCTTCTAGTGATAATATCTATGGTAATACATTGTTCGGCATTTGAGCTCGGTTGGCAGTCTATGCATGGAAATGCTATTGAATCAAATCAATTGGTAGCTTGAAACTGGGATTTTGTTTTTCAACTAAGAAGCAATGGAATTTTTTATGCTAATTATGAAGTCATTGCCACCTTTTTCAAAGACAGAATACCTAATCTCGAATTTGGTTATTTTTCCCCTTCTCCTCCATGCTAATTGAAGTAGTATCCAAAAAGTGTGGAAGTCTGGAGCTGATCAACTATCAGCACTATGTGTGTGTGGGCGCCTATAATTTTTTTTTTTTTATCAAAACGGAGCGTCTAGATCTAATATACTAAAAAAGGGCACTTGGGTTTAAAAATTTGACCAGCAGTGATTTCTGACATCTAAATGTTGCAAGCAGCATTTCTTTTGGTCTTCTAAAACACAATTTATTGCATGCATTTTATTGGCATAACACTTGCAGGTTGCATACATGTATATGGTGTTCCATGTTTAGATTAACATGTCATTGTTTTGTGTTGAAGGTATGAAAACTTGGACAGGATTATAAGACTCAGGTTTCAACTGCCACTGAAGTCTCTGCGGTTTGTTGCTACCAAAGTAGCAGCTGATGGCATAATTTTTGGCCCTTTCGATTTGTTTGTGTTCTTCACTTATATGGGATTTTCCACTGGGAAGAGTGCAACTCAAGTAAAGGAAGATGTGAAGAGGGACTTTCTCCCAGCCTTGATTTTGGAGGGTGGGGTGTGGCCAATAGTTCAGATTGCAAATTTCCGGTATGTGCCAGTGAGGTACCAACTCCTCTATGTCAATATGTTCTGCCTGTTAGACAGTGCTTTCTTGTCATGGATTGACCAACAAAATGATGCCCCTTGGAAGCAGTGGTTCACATCTTTGCAACCTTTGAAAGAACGAGGAGGGCAAGGCAGATTATGAAATTTCCTCAGCCTATTGGATCCTTCCTCCAGTTTTAATATTGGCAGGTTCACAAGAAATGTGTTTTGTAACACCAAAAAGAATGACAAACAACCTAAAGTTTCAACAGCAGTTTTAGAAGTTGGAATTTGGGGAGTGAAGTAATTGCTTTCCAATTGTAAAGAGTTGCGTTGGATTTTAATTTTTCTCCATAAGTCCTGATGCAATCGAAAGAGCAAAATCAAGCCCTTTATTTGTTAGGGCGTTTTGTTGCTTTGTCAGTGGAGTTCAAATTAAAAGGTTTGCAACGTCTCTGCGTCAAATTGTGAATAAGTGAGTTTTGGACTCATGCATCGCCTATCATCATTCGGTTTTAAGCAACGTGAAATTTCTTTACGCATCATTTCCGTGTCTTGAAGCCCCTTAAGGAAAAATTTCACATGGATTTTCAACATCGTTATTATAAGTACACCCCAACCATACAAATAAAAATGTTAATATAGAGAGAGAAGAGAAAAGCAAAGCGATGTATTGGGGCTAGGTTTCAGATTAATGCCACCACATCTCACTTCCAGCAACAAAACATATATTGAGAAGTATCTGATGCCTAAAAATCACAGGGCAGACATTTTTCTATCGTTCAGATGCTCAAAGCAATTTCTCTTGATATTATGACATGTTTTTCCTTAAGCACCGAGTGCGACCTACAAAAACCACAAATTAAAAAAAAAAAAAATGGAAACAGTAAAGAACATGCTAAAAGGAGAGACTGAGAATTCACGCTTTTGAAGAGGACTTGATCCATAGTACAGAAATACTATGAAGGGCTCCTAGGAATAGATCTGCTGACACTGAACTACAGACTACATAAATGAACTTTTGCCTCCCCCAAGTGGTACCCTTGGCTTGAATACACAGGAAACTGTCAAACAAGGGCAAGTCTTGAAGCCAATGTGCTGAAACAAAAACAAGAGAATTACAAAGTTTCAGAAGGAATGGTCAATCATAATCATCGAAAGACGCAATAACAATCCGAACAGAAAATACTTTTGCCAATAAGAACAGAAAGCCAGTGCTAAAATTGTTTCAATGGCAAAGGATTGCCAGAAAATACTTCAACTTACTGGGATGCTTACTAACAGCCCTTGATGATTGACAAGAACAGGAAGGCTTCTTCTAGCAGCAACTGGAATAGATTTCAACAATGTGAGAGCTCTCTGTGCTGAGAACCCTAAATAATCTACATATAGGCTTCTCTTACCCATCGACTGCTCCATTTCCCCAGCTGTATAAATTTTATTCTGGTATAAATCATCCAAACTTACACACTCTGACAACTTAGCAAGATACAGCCAGTCAGATTCAGTCATGTGCCTCACCTTGACAACCAGGTCATGACTAATTGGGCAAGACCCAGAATGTTGATGCCAACTTTCCCCTTCCAAATCCCAATAAGTTTTCTTAGGAATATATTTGTTCACTTTCCATGCAACCAAGAATCTGTTCATGAAATAGCAAATTTGCCCTGGTTGGAGCAGCTCATTTAAAGATGTGATAGATTCAACCTCATCCTTCGACTCAAATTCAACATTATCTTCAGCTTTGGCCTTAAAATGTTTGATTTCATCTCTCTGCAACAAAAGAAGAGTTCTATAGGTTGACTCACTCATAATGTTTAGACTTTTGGCTTCCAGTAGGACTGATTCAGACGTAGAGTCCAAAAAATACACATCTGATGCATCTGGAACAAAGTGATCTGAATATGATTTTCCATCAGCTATAATTTGCATCAGCTCACTTGGGACATGCTGCCTCAGTTCTCCATCAGAACGAATGCAAGTCAGTTCCATTTTTGTTGGGAGTGGACAATCAACAGAGCAGCAAACTAGGACTTTCGTTCCCTTAGACCTAGGAGCAGGACAAAGGTAGCATCCAGCTGCTGTGAGAGAGGTCTGCAAGATTGCCAAAGGAAAGGAAGTTGTGATCAACTTAACCTAAGGAACACTTCATAACAAATTGGGAGGTGGAGCATTTGAATATTAAATAAAGAGTAACTATTTCTGCGTGCAACTTCAGTCTAAAAAATGGAAGAAGTATGATAAAACATATAGATAAAAGAATCCCATTCAAAGAGAATTTCCATAAAAAGGTTTTTTTGCTTGGTGAACAAAGCCCTTTCTAAATGCATCCAATTAATCAGGGTCTGATCCTAGGAAGTGGAGAACTAGAAAAAGTCCTTTCTGTTCTCTATATAAATTTGTCAATGAATCCTAATTGGCTAATTCAAATTAAAACTGAGAGAATAGAACAAAAGGAACTGTGGAAACTCTCCTACAAAATCCCTTCCATGACTTCATGATTTAAATTTCAAATGATTATATATGGAATGCATTAGCTAGTAGAAGTTGTCCAAGTGCTATGCAGAACTGTGTCTGGACTTTGCAATTAAAAGAGAAAAATAATAATAAAAATAAAAACCTACGACAATTGCAACAGAGAAAAACCACGAATTGCATAGAAACAGAAGCACAAGTCCCATGAGTGATGAAAATAGCTGTACCTTGCATGGGAAAGTACGAATATAGTCCAATAACAACTTTGAGGTACTGCCTCTAACTGGCCTGTGCCTTTGAGAAATGAACTGACAGATTCAGATTAAACAGCATTAGAAAGTGCTTCCAAATTGTTCTAAATCAGAATATCATTTAGGAATCAGAAGTTTTTAAAAGCTATTAAACTTGTGCTACCTGCAATACCAAGGTAATAAACTTTGTGAGGCATAAATCTTTAAGTTTAGATGGATTAAGAATCTCTAGGTCAATGATGGCATATCCCTCCTGCTGAAGCAATAATTGCAAGCTCCCAACCACATCAAAATTGATAGAAAAGGAGCAGAATTTGTCAATCATACAACAAACAGTAAGAATATTCAAACACATTTCTTTAAAAAAAAAAACAAAGTTTCCACAACAAAAATAAATATGAAAGTAGCCATCAGAGATGATTTATGGGGCCCAACAATCAAACACACTTACAGGCATGAGGGTCACAGCTTGATTTATCAAATCAAAACAAATTTGGTCCACAAAAGCACGTGTTTTTCGACAAGCTGAAATTATTGCTTGCAGTTCAGACTTGAAGGCATCTGGAAAATAAGAGATAGTGATTAGAGAACATTAAGTTTGGATTTGCATTAAGGGGCTCCCTATATCAGGAAAGGACACACCCAGAACCAGAGTGGCACAATGCATTCAGCTAAGCAAATACATTCAAGCTACTGATATTCTTTGGGAAAAATACCAACATATTAAGCACGTATTCATAATGAAATTAAATCCAAACTATTGCAAGCATCAAGAACTGACATGATGACAAATTGTTTAATGACATTCGAATTCTATTGCGAGCATATAATGGGCTTTGATTTGTTGGATCTTCCACCCAATCCTGGCCACTGACCTGACATATCTGAAAAATATAGGACAGATAATAACATCATAATCAAATAGATTATAATCATTATCATTAGCAGAGACAATAATTTACAACAGTAATGCTCTCAGTAGTGCTTCTTTTCTTAACAATAAATAATAACTTTCCATAACATATCTTTTTCACTACTAACCTTGTACAAGTCATCCTTAGAAAAATGCAATAGAGGCCGCACTATAAGTATGCCTTCATCCTTTGAAACTTCATCGTAAAAATTTGTGCTTGAGGAGAACACTTGAGAAGTAAAAGCCATGCCAGCAAGTCCAAGCACACCACTATTGCGAGATAGTCTAAGAATGAACAGCTCTGCCTGCATTTGTTCAGAAGTCACCATATTCTAGCATCTCTAGGAAGATTTCTAAGCTGTGATCAACAGTTAAGATCCTAATCATTTGAATTGACTTTACTACAAATGAAACTAATACATGCTATTTACATTGAAGCAAATGTTTATGCATTTACCTCATAGCAAAAAAAATGCAAAAAAATCGTTGACTAATGGGCCAAACCTGGTCATCTGCATGATGTGCAATTAGTAACACGTCAGTGTGGTGTTGAAAGCAAATATTCTGTAATTTTTGGTACCTGACATCCAAGCAAAGTGGATATTATCTTAGTTATTGAGTAGATTTTCTCAAACCATAAATTTAGAGCGTTTGCTACTACAAATGAATCCCACCTCCCACCACAGGACAACAGAAAGAGAAAGAGGGTGTGAAGTCAAGATTCAACAGATAATTCCTAGCTTCGAAAGGAAGTAGTCACCTCATGTTCCTTGCCTCTTCCTGCAAATGACCACTTTTAGGCTTTCCATCTGGCCAAATACAAGAAGCAATCTCACATCTGATTCCTACACAAAATTCATGTTAGCCATCCTTAATCTATAGAACCATGAACTCAGTATATGAAATGGTGCATATACAAATGGAATATACCCATTTCAGAAACTCGACGGGAAACAATGTGTGCCTCCTCTTTGCTCTCCGCACGTAGGCCATGATCAACAACAATAGCTAAAAGCCCATCGATAAAATCTTCACCCTGGCCAACAGCATTAGGACCCTCAATTTTCCAAGCAGCAGTTAGCAAACAAAGCGCCATGCTGTCAGGGCCTCCAGATACCCCTATAGCTGAGAAAAGAAACAAACACCGTCAATAACCAATTTTTTCATTTCCAGCATAGCTTTTGTTAGCTCAAGCAGAAGAAAAAATCACAAAGATTCCAACTTTTCCCTCTCCCTTGCTTTTACATTGAAAATTAAATAACGACCAAATCCCACCTATCTAAAAAAATGCAATCAAGAATTCCTACTTCCCCACCAAGAACTTTCTTTTTGCTTCCAAAATAAGCAAAATTTACCAACTTCATAAAAACCCAATGAAAATAGGCTAATAGATAGATAGTTACCAATGCGGTGGTGGGGTTTGAGACCAGCCATAGCCATCCGCGTGGAGAAAGCATCCTTGTACCTGGTCATGTCGATTCTGTCTTGCGCAACAGACGAAGTGCAGCAAAATAAGCGATAGGAACAAGTATGGACAGAGCGAGGCAGGAAGATTGGCCTCTTGCATTTCGGCAGAGAACGTGGAACTTTGGTCGTTAAGTAGACGGTGGTGGCTCTGGTTTGCGATGAGAGAAAGAGGCCCCTTGCCATTCTTGCTTTGGATTTTGTTTTGGGGAGCAGGCATACTTATTGTAGCGTTTAGTCGTTTGTCGTTGAAGATATACAGCTTTTGTCGACTTGAGTCTAGGTAAAATGGTCGTTCTGTATTCGACGACAACGTATGAAGTTAATGTGGGGTACGAGAGTAGGAGTTTGATTTTGGGTCGTGTAATGACAAACAGGCCTCCTTCTAAAAGCCCACTTATCTCAGAGTCAGGACCATACCTGTATCATAGATAGAGATTATAATATGAATTTGAGTTAATATGTATTATTTCATTTAAATATTATATATATAATTTTTTTTAAAAATATATTAAATTGTATATAAATTGAAGTTGAATTATATATATATATATATATATATATATATATATATATATAATAAATTAATGTAGCAACAATATAAAAAATTCTAAAAAGTTTTGTTAATATAAATTATTCATTCATATACATCGGTCATTACTTTGATTTTTAACTATATATACATTGTTTTTGAGCTGTACTATTCTTTAATTATATGTACATTAGTATTAAATTACATGTACATTAATATTTAACTACATATAGATTGTTTTAATTGCATGTATATTAGCGTTAAATTGCATGTATATTAAAATTTATAAAAATAGATTAATGAAAAATACATTAGTTTTGAATTGGTATTCTATCACAATATAAAAAATTCTAGAAAACTTTATTGATATATATTATGTTTGCATGTATATTGGTTTATTAGTTTTGATCTGCATTATTTTTTAATTGCATGTATATTAATCCATAACAATATATTAAGCTACATATGTATCAGTATTAAATTGCATATACATTGAAATCCATAAAATAGATTAATGAAAAAGTATATTAATTTTGAATTGGCACTATAGCAACAATATAACAAATTCTAAAAATTTTTTTTGATATGCATTTTTATTACATGTACATTGGTTCATTAGTTTTGAATTGCATTATTTTTAATTACATTGTTTCTTTCATTAATATATTTATAAATTTCAATTTATATTTAATTTAATATACCAAATATATATACAATTAATAATTAATGTATATAAATTACACGTGTGACATTTAATAAAACAAAACATTTTGATCATGAGTTCGCGAAGTAACATGAACTCGAGTCTATGGTATAATTTATGGACTCAAAGAGTATGACGTAAAATTACTTACAATTTGTAGATTCAGAGAGTATAACATAAAATTACTTATTATATAATTATTAATATAATTTAATTATAAAATTATATAATATAATTTGTTCATATCATTATTAATATGATATAAAATATATAAAAGGCAATATTAGAAATTTTCTAAATTTAATTTTAAAAAATATTGAAATATCTAAATATTTAATTTAAATCAAATCCATTTGTTAGCCCCAAACATTTAAATTAAATCGATTCAAAATTTGATTCAATACGAGACAAATTTTTCTTATTTCATTCATATACTGATTTTTTTTATTTTTTTCAAATATCTAATTTTCGAATTTGATTCTAGATTATAAGTAACTAATTTAGAACCGCATCCAACCACCTAACATTTTCATTATTTATTATATAAATGAACAACAACAATTATACATCACTTATCAAAAATTTAATATTTATCAAATATAAACAATAGTTATCCGTTATCAATTACATTCAATAACAACTAAAAACAAACTCTTACATAATTGATAAAAATTGAAATCCAATGCCATAAATCATTTGAAATAGTCTGAGTTATGCTAGCCTGATCCAAATTGGGTTGTATCTTTTTCCTCAGTTTCCTTTCCACTCTCTCAAACTTGAGAGCGGTCAAAGACTAAATAAGCTTTTATTTGGGAATCGCAGTTAGCACTACAATGCCACGTGGCCGAAATGGACATCAAACGACGAAACGTCCAACGTAGTTAAAACTTAAAACCCAGGCACTTGCAGAACGAATGCTACCGATGGAGAAGAAAACTAAGATACGAAACGAAACAGAACTCTTCATGACAACAACAAGAAGTAGTTCAGATGCAATCTCATTAACTCTAATTTCTGTTTCTTCCCTATGATTGCCCGTCAAATCAGCCATGACCTCATCAATAACAGCATGTCTATTCAAACCCGCTCTCTTTGTGGCACTTCTCTCCTTATTTCTCCTCCAGTTTCGCCATATTGACCATAATACTGTAACCCTAACTCGAAATGAAACCTGGAACAGCACCACCAACTACATAGTCCGGTTCACGGAGTACAGGAAGGCAGAGGATCACCGCCGGTATTTGGAGTCGGTAGTCAAATCTGGCGGGTGGAGATGGATTGAGAGACGGAATCTGGCGATGAAATTCGCGACGGATTTCGGGGTGGTGGCGATCGAGGAGAAGTCGTTGATTGGGGAGATTGAGAGATTGGATATGGTTAAGGATGTGAATGTGGATTTGAGCTATAAAAGGGATTTGCTTGGTTTTGTGGATGGCAAGAAAAAACATGGAAAGTTATTCACTTCCATGTCATTTAGCGAAGATGAGAGTTATGCCACGGCCACAACCAGCAATTCTTCCATTCACTGGGGACGCCATCTTCTGATGCAGGTATAAATAAAGCTTTTTTCGTTTATCATGTTTTATTGATGAGAAACCAAATTAGAAGAAATGTTGAAGTAGGTTAGGTTAAAAAGTGTTATTTTTCCCCCCCTTTTAATATCATAAGAGAACATGTTCTATTGTTTGAATTGGAGATTTTAGTATTTGTTATGGTGTGATATATTGGTGGAATTTGTGTGGAATGATACATTTGAGTATCTTACGTGAAACTTTTGAGGAACCAAATGCGTTGGTGTTGCTCAATGTTTTGTTTGACAATTTTTTTTTTTCTGTATGGTTGACTTGTTTACAGTTTTTATTATTTTGTTGCAGAAATCCCAAGTCACTTCCTTGTTTGGGGCAGATGTTCTTTGGGCTAAAGGATATACTGGCGCTAAAGTCAAAATGGCTATTTTTGACACTGGAATTCGAGCTGATCACCCACATTTCCGGAATATTAAGGTATTATTACTTGTTGGTGGGATATATGATTCTCTATACTTCTATTCTTTTGGATAAAATTTTCCGTAGATATGATTCTTGATTGTTGAGCTTAATCTGATATACTATGTGAGACAATCTTATTCAATTAGCAGAGATGCTACTCTTGTTATTAAGGCCTGATAAATTTGCAGGAGCGCACAAACTGGACCAATGAGGATACCCTGAACGACAATCTTGGCCATGGAACTTTTGTTGCTGGTGTTATTGCTGGGCAAGATGCAGAGTGCCTTGGTTTTGCACCGGATACTGAGATTTATGCATTTCGTGTGTTTACAGATGCACAGGTAATGATTGTTAGAAGTTAGAAATATATGTATTACTCTTATTGTATCTTATATTGCATTTAAATTTCATTTGCTTTATTTCTGTGGCAATTCAGCTGACAAGATTCTTGTAGGACGAACATATGCTCTTTGAGTTTGGTTCATGAACTTTTAAACACTATTTTTTTTAAAAAAAAAATGCTATAGTACTGCAGCCTGAAGTTTATCTCATGGAATATAAATGCTGAATTTAGACATTGTTATTGGTCCAAACTCCAAAGTTGTCTTCTGAAAGCTAATGGAAGTGACCATGACTAAGCAATAATTTACAAGTTCTTATTCATTCTAAAATATACTTCTCAACCTTCACTTTGGATACATCTCTTTTATAAATTTTGTTTAGTCCAAGAAATTTGGCAAGATTATGAAAAATTTTCCTTCAGCTTATTGCAGGTATCCTACACATCATGGTTCCTTGATGCATTTAACTATGCTATTGCCACCGATATGGATGTGCTAAACTTGAGTATAGGTGGACCTGATTATTTGGATCTCCCATTTGTTGAGAAGGTATGGATCTTTTCCTCCTTGCTTATTGTAGCTCAACAGCATGACAGGATCCAAATGATGATTTGGATTTGTATGCAAATAATGGACTATGGCTGTTAAAAGTCAACTGGTGGTATTTTCCCTCAACACATTTTTCAAAAGACTTAATTTTTTTTCTAACTAGATTCACGATTATTTAAATATTTCAATCAGTGCAAGAATCAGTTTGTTGGTTTGCATAGTTTCTCAGCGAATGTTCATTTGCAAACTCATGTACACATTAATTTTGAATATTTACGTGACTGGTGTTAAGAACATTGTTTTGCTATATTTACTTATCCTTGTTTACCAGGTCTGGGAAATAACAGCCAACAATATCATTATGGTTTCGGCTATTGGAAATGATGGACCTCTTTATGGCACTTTAAACAACCCAGCAGACCAGAGTGATGTTATTGGGGTCGGTGGCATAGATTATAATGATCACATGGCTCCATTCTCATCGCGTGGCATGAGCACCTGGGAGATTCCTCATGGGTAAACCATTGTTTTTTTTCTTTGTTTTATACAGCTTTAAATTATTATCGCTTGCTGCAATGTTGTAGTCCTTTTATAAGATAACTTTTCCGATTAAGGTCATGTGTAATATCTATCTTGGGCTTTGCTTAACATGCACTGAGCTTGCATGTTTGAAAAAGAAAGAGAAAACAAGCATTGCCTATTACTTATCAGGAATTTCCTAGAAATTTATCCAATACTAATTGCAGGATTTCAGCTTAGTATGAAATCTGCTTCCATCTGGGGCCTATCCAATGACCTTCTATCTATTTTTGCGGGTTCTGCAAGAAATACTGGATACAAGCAGAGAAATTACTTTTTCATGCATCCTGTCTCACATTCTTGCAGGACTCTCTTTCTAAATTTTTAGGTGGATCCCACATTACTTGAGAGAGGTTGCACTATTTGCCAGTGCACCTGTGTATGGAATAAGTCTGTGGTGTGGGTTGGGGGAAGAAAATTGTGTGCGTCTCTCTTTGGATATACCATCTCAAGACCTGAAATTTCCTCTTTTAGACTGTTTGAAATAGTAAATAATTACTTATCCTTTTGATTGTAGTTGGTCATTCCCTCCCTGCTTCATCACTTGTTTAAGTTGAAAAAAGTAGTTACTACACCTGGCATGTTGTTTATCTGCGTTTGCATAACCGACCTTTATGTTCTCAGATTCTGTGATGTGTTTTTCAGTAGTTTGTTGGTTTTTCCATTGTGTAGGTTTTTTTTTTTTTTTTTTTTGGTGTTGGTGACTCAACTTAACATTGTAAATTTATGGTACAGCTATGGTCGTGTGAAGCCAGATGTTGTTGCATATGGGCGGGAAATCATGGGATCCAAGATCAGCACTGGCTGTAAAAGTTTATCCGGGACTAGTGTAGCTAGTCCTGTGGTTGCTGGTGTGGTATGTCTGCTTGTCAGTGTTGTCCCTGAAAGCAGTCGTAAGGAAGTTCTAAATCCAGCAAGCATGAAACAAGCGCTGGTTGAAGGGGCTGCTAAGCTTGCTGGTCCTAATATGTACGAGCAAGGTGCAGGAAGAGTTGATCTGTATGTTCTCCCACTTTTATTTTAGAATTGATCACTTTGTTTGAATAGCTATTAGTTTATCAGCTTTATCTTTTTTTTTTATAGGGAGAAAAAAAAGATAAGCTAATAGCAATGTTAGGAGAGCTGTCCATTAGAAAATCATGTGTTTTTTTCTTTGTTATTGTTGATCTATTCTTTGAAGTCAGTATGACTGTTTCCAACTCTGAACTTTTTCAGGTTAGAATCATATGAGATCCTGAAGAGCTACCAACCTCGGGCTAGCATCTTCCCTAGTGTTCTTGATTTTACTGATTGCCCTTATTCCTGGCCCTTTTGTCGTCAACCACTCTATGCAGGTGCCATGCCGGTTATGTTTAATGCTACTATACTCAATGGAATGGGTGTCATTGGCTATGTTGAAAGTCCACCAACATGGCATCCTTTGGATGAAGAAGGAAATCTTCTAAGCATTCACTTCACTTATTCAAAAGTCATTTGG
>CATIWR010051414.1:0-16217 GCA_949677035.1 Omphalea diandra | reverse complement strand
ATATACTTATCCAAATGGCTTGATTTTTTTTTCTAATTAACTAGACATATAATGGGACAACAAATTCAAATTTCAGGATAATATCAGATACACATAAAATGTGGTGAATTTTTAAGTTCTGTCCTGTTGCAATATCATCTCAGTCTGAGTAGGTCTTACATTCTTAGGCATATCTCAAATTGAACTAGTCCAATTGCAATAATATTCTACCATCAGTTACAAAACATATAAATGAACATTTTTCATGTTTTACTCATTATCCATTTCAGTCTATAAGGTCACTAAAACAAAAGACCAATCTCGGGGAAAGTAGGTTCATAGCATGTTGACAAACCCGTCATGATAAAGGGACAATATCTCAGCAACCATGCTGGATTTGGCAATAATATTTCACAGGTATGTAGATCAGACATAAATATACAACTTTCAAGTTTGGACCATCATCAAATTCTGAGTCTATGGTCATCAAATTCTTGGAAAACTATTTTAAAAGAAATGTGAGGTTTCACCCCGATACAGAGTCAGTCCCAATCAATGAGCCATAACTCTTTCCACAAAGCAAATCAATCAAAATTGCTTAACAGGTATTTAGAGGGAATATAACCCTACAAGTTTCATGTTTTTCACTCTATCAAAATCAGAATATAAAGTCATAAAAATATAACAAAACAGAAGACTGAGATCATCTTGGTTTGTTTTTGAACCAGTCCTGATGAAGGAGCCATATCTCTTCACACACACAGAATCAAGTAAAACTGTTTCATATGCATTTATATGACATAAGGCTACAACTTTCATGTTTTTCACTTTCCCCAATTCCTCTTCTAGCATTATGAAATCGTGGGTGAAAAATTCTGCTCTAATAGTAAAATCAACAGAATTAGCTCTTGTTCTCTTGGATTACAACTTCCATCCAAGAGCTCTACCTCAATTACTCCATAATTCTCACTAACTATGCATGATTAACATGTCATGAGAGGTTAATTTCAGTTGAGAAGAGGATAAATTACTTACCTATTGTCCCAGAATTGGAAAACCTTTGATAGCCCACACTTTTTCCTCTCCTTCTTATTCTTCTTCCTTTCTTCCTTTCTTTCTTTCTTCCTTAGCTCTCTCTCTTTTTCATCTGGTGTATTTTGACCTTATCTCCTCTCTTACTAGCCCATAATGGCATATAATTATAATTTGTATTCTTACTCTAATAGGACAAAAGATTGGTGGCTTGTTCCTATTGGTTGAAAGTTAAACATTTTTGCTTTTAGTTCCTTTTCTTTATTCCTTTATCAGCTTCGTCCATTCTCTAATTTCTAGATGCTCTTTATACTTTTAGATGAGTTCTCAAACACCATTATTTATGATGCTATAATAAGCATACAATATGAAATAATTTGTCATATAACTATGCAAACACTTCATATATGTTCAAGCATCCCAAATGTAACGGTGCAATTGTCATTGTCATGTTTTTACAAGTTATATGTCTAAATGATTATTTATCTTGTGCATATGTTCATATGAGATTTCATATCATTTGATAGAGTGCATATGCTCACATATGCTCATATGTGATTTCATATCATTTGTGCAATGAATATATTCATGTGATAATGCCAATGAATAGAGATACGGATGTTACATAAAATGAAATGATTTTGTATTAGAATTTATTTGCAAATGAATTTTTATGTTTGGTAAAATAAGAATAGACTCATTTCAAATGAAATGATTTTGTATTTGGTTTAAATATAAAATTCAATAAAATATTTCATTTTTACAAAAATATTCTTCTTATAGTTTTTTAAAACTTTTATAATGTAAAAAAAAAAGCAAAAAGAAAAGAAGGAGAGAGAGAGAGTAGAGAGAATGAAGAAAGAGGAGATAGAAAGGAGAAAGTAGGAGGGAGAGTGAAAAAATATATTTTAGTTAAGGTTGTGTTTGTGATAATTAAAAAAATTTTACAATTTTAGAATTCATTTGAAAAGTTTATCAAATTTGATAGGATTTGTTTTGATTATAATGAATTTCAATGATTTAATGAAATAGAATTTTAAATGAAGTTTCATTTATGCCAAACAAACAAAATATAAATTTGTACATGAATTTCATAAAAACTATGAAATTCATTTATATCAAACACTCTTAGTTTCAATTAAAATTTGTGTGCTATTCACTTTAATTCTATAAAAAATTATCCACATACCGATAGTAAAATGATCTAAATATCTTTGTGCTTGATGTGAGGATGAATGGCAAGCGTGGAGATTCTCTTCAAATTAAGGGACTAATAACAAGAGGGTGACTAAAGATGTTCAAAGAGGCTATTGGAGCTTTTGTGCAAAGGGAACTAACACATGGATTGGTCTAAGAAGAAAAGGCTTGGCATGAGGCCCAAAAAGAAAAGGCTTGGCATGAGGCCCAAAAAGAAAAGGCTTGGCTTATGGATCTTCTAGAAGCCCAAGCAAGCCCATTTAAACTTGATTCAATGTGTTGAGGCGCATTTTGGAGACCATTTAACAAGCTCAATAAATGGTGAAAAGATTCCAAAATATTCCGGCGTAGGGCCAGGCAAAAATTTTATGTTCAAACAAGATAAAGGTTTCGTTTTAAACCAAGACATAGTTGCAAAGACATGGAAAGATGGTGTTTCAAGAACATGGGAACTTGGCGACGAAGACACAAATGGATAAGGTTCAAAACATGTTTAGATTAGAAGATAAGGTCAACAAGTCAAAGTCAAAGATCATCCATGACTTAATTGATTTTGTCTCCCTATTTTCATTCGAATTCTTTCTTATTGGCTGAATTTGACATTTGCCTTTTTGGAATAGGATTTCTCATTAGTCTTTTATTCTTGCAAGCAACTCTAGCTAAGTTTTGAAATCCCATAAACTACTATGGCCGAATTCCCCTTGGTCAATAGGAAGACTTTATTTGTTTCCTTATTTCACTAGGAATAGTGATAAAGAACCCGCTAGGAAACTAACCCTAGAAACTCTTTATATAAATTGTTAATTTACCCAAGAAAGTTTAAAAATCAAGTCGCCGATCAAAAGATTAGAACCTTAAGAAAGTTAAGTTCTTAAAATCCCACTCTTAAAGGTGTCACAAAGGTTTATCACGTTTTTTAATAAGTCTAATTTTGTATTCTACCAAGAATGCAAGAAAACAATGCATAAACTTATCAAAACTCAATAATATTGATTAAAGATTCATTCTTCTTTTTCGTAATACAAAGGCTATGGGTTATATAAAGCCTTACAAAGGGATTTTTGCTATTTAGAAAAGGTCTTATATTCCTAAACAAACTCATATGTAAGTACGACATATATTCTAGACAAGATACTAAAAAAAGCAAAAAAACTTTAAAATGGCCAACAAAAAAAAGAATCCCGAATTGCAGTTGAGACACATTGTTGTGCGCATGGCCTTGCATTTGCGTGATTACGAGTCGCTTGTCACTCATCTTTGATGCACGATTATGTGCATGGTTGTGCTATTGCTTTTTGTCCAACATTGTCATCTCGAAGCATGGTTGTGCACATGACCATGCGCCACATTTATTCCTTTAAACAAGTTTCTTTTGACTTGAAGCTTTCTTCTTGAGGTTCCTCCCATGCAATTACGATATAAAAGACTTGATTTTAACTTGAAGAATATTTTTAAATTTCCTTTTGCACTTCCATGATCAATTCTCTTAGTGTTTTTTTTTCATTCTTTTAGTTCTTGCTGTAGTCATTGGATGTCTAATTCCTTGCAATGGATATTAGAAATACTTGAGAATGTGTTGGCTAGCACATTGATTTGCATCATTGATCCTCTTTAGGCATGCCTATAACCTTTGTCCTTGGATCTTGAGTGAATCCTCATTATGGGCATTAACCAAAATCATATCATACCCCATCTCTTTAAAAAAATTCATCCTCGAATCTTAACCTATACCAAGATAAAAAGGAACATAAGAACTAACATAAATCTAACATTAAACTTACCATGCAAGTTCTAAGTCTTTCCACCGGGATTGAACACAAGTCGTAATTTAGCAATCTTATTGAAAAACAAGTTATCAAGGTTAATGACAGTATTGATTTTGTAACATATAATAAAATATGTCATCACCACAAAAATTGAATCATTTCCATATTTAGACTTAGACAAATTTAAAACAAAGTTCATAGAAAGATCAATCCAAAGTATGTTATGAATGGGTAAAGTCATGCATAACCCATTTGATTTAGATTTTGGCTTAGCTTGTTTGCATTCAACACATCTATCATAACTATTTTGCACATTTAATTTCATATTAGGTTAATAAGAGTGTTTAAGCAAAACATCTAAAATTTTTAGTACACCAAAGTGTCCTATTAAATCCTCCTCATATGTCTTTCTAACTAGAAACTCATAAAAAATACATTTAGGCACACAATTGGTTGTCTGAAAACAAAAATTCAATATGCCTAAATTAGTTTCCAAAAGCAACATTTTCACAATCATGAAAGAACTTGCTAAAATCATGGTCATACACATAAAACTCTTTAATACTCAAAACCCAAGAATTTAGCATTCGAAGTAGAAAGAAGTCATACCTTTGCGATAGAGCATAAAAAACCATATTTTCCTTACCTTTTGATGTCCTTTTATAACAATTAATCCATGCGGTCACAAAACGAACTTTGGCAAAACATATATATATCGAAACCTTTCCACCAGTTTCAAACACAAATCGCACAAATTTATCTAAACAAAGATTGAAAATTTTCATATAAATAAAAAAAATATTAGTCGAACACTAGTTGCAAAAATGCTTTTTCCATCTAGTATATCCAAGTACTGAAACATCAAACAAATTTGAAGAGGAAACAAAAACACTAGATAAAGAGAAGTTAAGTTTAAGAGTAGCAAAACAAAGTTTATAACAAAAAGAAATTTCATTAGAAGCAAAATAAGGTTTATAATCAAAAGAAAATTTAAATTAAGCACAAAATAAAATCTAGAACCAAAGAAAAATCTAAAAAATCTAGAACTAAAAGAAAATATAAAACCAAAAGAAACCTTCTGGCACATAAGTTCATTCATTAACTTTGGAGAAGACAATACTCTTTCAACCCCACTCTTACTCTTGATGGTGTCTTTCTTTTTCTAAAGAACTAAGGATAAAATTGATTTGATGCTCTCCTTAGAAATCAATTCTTCATGCTCTTTAAAAAAAGACACAAGCATTATACAAAACATCATATGAATCATTAGTAGCAAAGTATGTTCCTTAGAACAAAAACATGGTCATAGGTGTTGGTAAAAAGTAGGCTTCCATCATGTCACTGTTTTCTTGCGTATCCTCTCTTTTTGCATGCACACTTTTTTATTTTGTGCATCCTCTTTAAGCTCTCATTTTCCCTCTCTTATCTCACTCCTATCTAGGGTTTTCTCACAGCTCTCCTTTGGTTGCGCAAATATTTTTTTTTCTTTTTCATGCGCAATTTCTCTCTTGCTCATTATTATTTTTACATCTTCTTTGAGATCATCATCATCATTGTCACTTGCAATCATATCATCATGTATGAGACTTTCAATTTGAGTATTGAAGCAAACCTTAATTGGTGGCATCTTATCATGATGTAAACTAGTATTTTCTAGTTCACCACTTTCCAACATGTTCATAGTTCTTTTGCTTGGGTTTTGGAAAGCATCAAGCTCGAATTCTTGGTATCTAGAACTTGTACCATCATGTAAAGAAGAAAACTTTGAAATTTCGATTGTACCTTTTGAAACAAATACCTCATTTTTCGTTTTGCTTCTCCTTTTGATGTTGAAATGAATTTGTCACCTTCTCATTGGTACTCCCATGGATAACTAGATTTAGTGCCTTTTGAATTGACCTCATCAATAATGGTAGCCTCTTGACCTTCTTTTTATTAGCTCACCTTATGTCTAAGTTTATCTCTTTTTTCCATACTAAGGACTCTTCGAAACCACCTTTTTCACAAAATTTTAGAACTTTCAGTTTGTTATTGTTGCATCTTGTTGGCCATTGTAGCTTTTATTTACAGGTTTATCATCTTCGTATTACCACTTGTCCTTTCTTGCTTGCTTTAATGTTGTGGTGGGGGTGTTATTCGTAATTTGCCTCATTTTTGTTCTTTCTAACCTATGGTTTAATTTTGACAATCTATCCCGCATGTCTTTCATGAATGACTTATCCTTCTCCCAACCTGCCATTGTGAAACAAGTAGAAAATTAGAAGGAATCTCACAAAACACTCTCATGTGTTTACTCTCAAAAGATGTCACTCATACTTGTCTTCACACAAATTAGGCTTTTACCCTCTAATAAATTCACCACTCTTGCCTTTTACCTCTCAAGTTTATCTTCTGTATATTCTTAAAAGAATTAAAATCAATAAATCTCAAGAGTAATCAACAATTGATTACAACGTCAAAGATTAAGACTTTTAAAGATTTAGTTTATGCAAAATGAAAAACACAATGAAAATTGATCAATCAAACCAAAAAAAACAAGAAAACTCAAAAGAGACAAAGGATGTATGAAAGAAATAAATAGAACAAATGAATCAAATACACAAAGAAAATAACTTGTATAAAAAGACACAAAAAAAACAAACAACTCAATTGTACTCAAAATAAATTGAAACAAAATCTGTTTTTGTTTGGGATATGAATGTTGCGATTGCTTCTCTATTTTCTTTTTCTTTTTTTTACTTTTCGTAATTTCTTTTCTTTTTCTTTTTTTTTTGAAATAAAAGATCAAACCAACACTTTTGAGTTCAAGTGATGTGACCTTTGATAATGACAATTTGAATGCAATAATTATAAAGAATTGTGAATTTCAAATATGTATATTGAAACCCAACACCAATGATTTGAAATCAACGACGTTCAATTTGATTGACACACCATCACAATAAAAGAAAAAAAAAAACACAAAAGAGGTAGATAGATGAAAAAAAATAAAACTAAAAGAAAAAGATTAAGAGAAACGATAACAAATAAGATACGAAACAAAGAAAATAAATGATAAACGAAGGATACGTAACCTGATTCTAAAACTGGGCTCTGATACTAATTGATAAAGAACCTACTAGGAGACTTGTCTTAGGAACTCTTTATATGAATTGTTACTTTGCTCAAGAAAGTCTAGAAATCAAATTGTCAATCACAAGATTAGAACCCTAAGGAAATTAAATCCTTAAAACCTTAATCTTGAAAACGCCACAAAAGTTGATAACTCATTTGATGACTCTAATTTTATATTCTACCAAGAATACAAAAAAAACAAAGCATAAAATTGTCAAAGCTCATTAATATCGATTAAAGATTCATTCTTCTTTTTCATTATGCAAAGGCTATGACTTATATAGAGCCTTGCAAAGACAGTTTTCCTACATAGAAAAGTCTTATATTCCTAAATAAAGTCATATCTAAGTAGGAAATATATTCTAGACAATATACTTATTAAAAAAGAAGCAAAAAAATAAAAAATAACAAATGGCTAACAAAAAAGAAATTCCCGAATTGCAACTCATGGTTGTGTGTTGCGATGCATGGTTGTGAGCATAACCGTGCGTTTGTGCGATCGCGAGTAGCTCGTTACTCGTCTTCAATGCACAACTATGTGCATGGTCGTGCAACTGCCTTCTATCTAATGTTGTCGCCTCGAAGCATGGTTGTGCACTTGGCTATGCTTCCTAAGAGCATGGTTATGCACTGTGTTTTTTTCCTTTAAACAATATTTTTTGACTTGTAGCTTTCTTCTTGAGGTTTCTCCCATGCAATTAATGTACAAATGACTTGATTTTGACTTTAAGAATATCTTTTAATTTTCTCTTGCACTTCTATGATCAATCCTCACAATGTTTCTTTCATTCTTTTAGTTATTGCACTAGTCATTGGATGTCTAATTCTTAGCAATGGATATTGGAAATACATTAGAATGTGTTGGTTAGCACCTTGATTTCCATCATTGTCCCTCTTTAGGCATGCTATTGACCTTAGTCCTTTGATATAGAGTGAATCCTCATTATGGGTGCTAACTAGGATCATATCGAATAGTTTATTAGCAATATTTAGGAGGCCAAACTCTTCCTTGGTCGAATTCTTTATCTTTATCCACAAGGTTAGTTTCTTTTGGATGCTATTATTTAGAACAGGAAGTTATGTAACTTGAAGGCTATTAATTGCCCTCCATTCAGCCATTGATGAGCTTAATGAATTATTATTGTTTTCTTCGCAATTTGCTATTGTGAGATTGATTTTCTCTTGAGTTCTTGTTGGGACTTGTTGAAGTTGGTAAGTGAAGACTTAATAAGTTTACAAACCAGTTAATTCAGGCTTAAATTGACGTTAGTTAATTTAGGTTCTTGAATTAATAATCTTTAAAACATTATAACTTAAGTTGCTAGAAACGAGTTTTCTAGAGGTCTAGTTGAGTTTTGAAAATTAAAACTTTGCTTGATTCTTGATAGATCTTTGGGGCTATAACAATATTGATACAGGTTAGAGACAAGTTAACCTCATTTGTATCAATGCTTGTTTCCACTTCAGAATGCTGATTTTAGTATTCGAAATTGCCAATGTTCCATAATCCAGATCATATGATTTGGAATGCGAATCATTAGGATGCAGCATGCTCTGGTAATATTGGTTTATTTCTTAATTCTTTAAATTTCTCGACTTCCTAAATTATGTGCTGTGCTTTTCCTATTTCAATTTATCCCTTCTCTTTCCCTTGTGTTTGAAATGTTGCTGCACTCTAAAGCATTAATGATGAGGTTTTATTCTGGTGGTGAATCCATTATCCTTTTACATGCCCATCTATATTAATTTACGCTCTTATATTTGACTTGTTAGCTCCACCTACCGCTTCTGCCATCTTCTAAGCATTTTGAAATAAAATAAACAATGAAATAGATACAGCAGGGACGAGGTAAGATGCATTTTACTGGAAATACCAGAACTGTGGTCTCTGCTAACAAACATGCTTCATTACCGGATTCTCATTAAATTAATTTCTGGTGCAGTTATAAGAAATTGTTACTGATGCCGATAGCGACTAAGATTAAGCTTATTTAATGAGCATTTGAATAACATCTGGCATGCAATACTTTCTTTGAGACACGTTTGTATGAAAATGCCAGTATGAGTACGAGACATATGATCATTCTCAGGTACCTATTTCTCAAAGGCCATTTTTGTCCCAAGCATGTCAACATACACCAAGGTCACTTCTGGCACCTTAGCTGTTCCTTCAGATACCCTAGCCAGGATTTGTCATGGCAGTTCACTCTACAGAGGCTTTGGGAGAAGATTATCCATGGCATAGGTATTCTCTCTGGCTTCTTGAAAAGCTTGCATATTTTGATTACTTCTCTATTCTAGTGTCCCTTCTGGCCTTACTGTTTTGTCTATACAGATCAATATTTGTCTATACAGATCAATATGACTCATAAAAGCTATTGTTTATTATCAAATAATAGACAAACCTTGATAAGATCACCCTAAATAGGTCATCATGATCCATCTCCTCAGTGATGGATCCTGGTAAGTTATATTGATTAATCTAGGTGCTTATAACAAAAATTCAAGATCTTTAAAATTATATAATGAATATTGCTTTATTTTTTAAAAATAAGAAAAAGATATTACAAATCTCCTAAATTATTGTAATTTCATTACTAAAGTTACAGAAACAAGTTTATGAAGTGAAAATTATAGAAGTAGTGAAGTGTTAAAAAAAAAAAAAAAAAGGAAATAAAAAGGATGAAGCATTTCTCGCGAAAGTGTATTGAAGGAAACTGAGTTAACGAAGCATCTAAATATCTATTATCATTCATATGAGATATTAAAGCAAAAATCTTTTCAAAGAACAAATGTGTGAATTTGTTTCATTTAATCAAAATTAAATTAGATTAACTGCATTTTATAAGAAAATATTCCCTTTTGAGTGGGTTCTTAGATTATTTATATAGGTGTATATTTAAATTAATATAATAAATTAAAATGTTAAAATATTTTATTTCTATATGAGATGGGGGAAAATTTTGTCTGTCTGTATATATTCAATTAATATAATAACTATAAATAAATTAGGGAAAAAATTATTTGAGTGTCCTTAGAGTTTAAGAAAAATAGATGGTATAAAAGTAACTACAATAATCAATTAAAAATTACTCTTGAAGGCTTGGACATAGTATTGGTAGGGTGTATAATACACTCAATATTCATAATTTTCCCATCACAAAATTAATTACTGGGGTCCTGTAAACTATCAAAGTCGGATCCATTTTATGTGACAATTTTTTTACATATTATTTTTCAATATTTTATGTATGTTTCTTAAGAAAGTGAGGTCCAAGGATCGCACTTACTACCACATGGATCTGCCTAATCCTCTCCTACTCTATTTTATGTTAGTAAAAATTGCAGTAAGAACAGAAAATAATAGAGCTATTTGAAGGCTGATGGAGCTGCGTAGCAGCATCACTAGCATTTACTATTTAATGGCCCTTAGACCTTATGTGCAGTAGAATAGTCATTTTTTCACTACTCATAGCTTTACCTGCTGCATGGACTTAGCAATTAAATATCTGCCAATAAACCTCTCATAACGTGTCATCAATAATGTCATATGAAAGCTTATTCACACTTTTCGTGGAGATTAGTTCAGCAATTTCTACATTTCTCCACACTGCTGATTTGTGTTATATAATGAAAAAAATTTGTGTATAAGGCATTCTTTTGGTGTCAATGCATCATCAAGTAATGGGCGTCCTTTTTATTACATGCAGAAGATGTGGTGCTTGACAAAAGCTCAAAGTTAGATAGTGCAGAGACCTTGCCGCCACGTGAGTTCCTTTATGAGGATACTTCTCATTGCAGTCCTGCAGATGGAAAGTTGGTTTGCAGTACTGTCATTTCTTCATTGCCTTTGACTATTAAATAGCTGAGGGATTGTGTTAGCGAAAACCCTTCCCTAAGAGTTCAGGTAAGAACGCTGTCTAATGGTTACTTGTCATTTGTCAAATGGTGCCCATGATGTAAATAATTTCCCAAATTTTAATTTGAAATCCGAATGCTGTTTTTCTAGGGTCGGAAGGAAAGCTAGATGCTAAATTCAAGTTACTATTTCCAAATGATAATTTCTCATTTTCAAGTTATATCTCGTCTGTTCATTTATGTTGCTTGCTTGGGGGAGTTTAGAGAATTAAGTTGGAATTCAGAAGTCAGGTTTCATTGCTTTCTTGTTTGGATCACCAAAATTTTTTTGAAAATATTCTAAGAGTAAATGGATCTGGATAGTCATCTAAAGTACGGACACTTGTTTGAGGGGCACACAAAATAATAAAAATTCCCAAGAAAAACCCTAAGACTTTTTTTTTCCCCTTCTTTATTTTAGTTTTTTATTCTTTTCCCTGTGAAGTGTGTGAATGGAAAGTAGTCTTTTGAACGACACTTGCATTAACCAGGCATAATGCATACAGGTTCTTGTCACTGGATCATTGCATCTTGTTGGAGATGTACTAAATCTGTTAAACAGATGAGCCAAAAGACAAATAAAAAGTCTGCCCAAAGTTGGAATGATCCCAGCATTCTTTCACACATTGATTTTAACTCTCTTATTTAAAGCAGCAAGAGTATATATCAAGTAATTTGATGCTTGGCTCCTGTTCGAATGCCAGTCATGAATTTTTATTTTTTTGGTCACATATACTATAATTATTTACAAGAACAAACTTTATCTTATAACTTATTCATTGAATTCTCTTATTTGGCTTTGGACACCAAATATGGATTTGTTCCTTGGTCTTATTCATGAAAGCCTTGCAATGATTTTTTGGAGGCTGTTATTCTGGGGTCATTTCTCTGCATTGCAGTCATTAAGTTTCATTATTGCCAGATGGCTTATGTTTCTATTACAACTTTCTTCTGCTCTGTATTGGTGTATCGGAATGAGAAAAATGTGCTGGTTAATGTTTTTTTTGGCAGTTTGCTTGAAGAAATTAGTTTTTCAAAGTCATAAACTGGCAGTTAAAGAAAACTCAGGGAGGTAGAGGGTTACAAGAGCACTAATTGTTTAGCCGTTTTTATTTGTCATATTTACAGGCCAATTTTGGAAGTTGCTAGGCACGTCTAAAAAGAAAATTATCCAAACGTGATAATAGGAAGAAGAACAATTCGAATAATCTACACTCCGGCTTTCCTACTTCACATACATGCGCAGTATGTTTTGGGTCTTTCGTCAAATGGCAGAGAGAATTGATCTTCTAGCCGAATGATTCAAAGTGAGACTGGAAGACATTCACACGTAATTGGAGGAAGTTAGCGTTGGACAATCACATTATCTAAAACTATTTTTATTGGAAATGGATATAAAGGTTGTTTGATTGAAGTGGCTTATAAATTATAATAATAAAACAGAATTATTAGGCTTAAAGTTGTTTCTGATCCTACTAAAAACTTTGATCACAAAGAAAATCCAAAACGAAAAAAAGAATTGTTAGGTCAAAATTTTGATATGAGTCTCGATTTATAGATCAATTTGAAATGATTCTATTTCAATTTAATTTTTGGATTAATTTGATTGATTTGACTTAAATTGTTTATTCTAAAAAGGCCATCCATGACTTGATCAAATTTGATTTAAAATTCAAAAAATGATCCGATATTTTCTTTTAACAATGTTTATGACATAATTTTCTCATAAATAGGGGTGACTGAGTTCTATTTTGGATTAGATATTTAAAAATATCCCAAATTTGTAATGATACTTACAAATTTTGACCTAGTTTTAGTTCAAATATTTTAAATTTTGGTACAATTTAATTTGAGTTTCGATTCATTTGATTTAGTATAATTCAATTATTTAAAAAAAATTATACAAAACAAATCTAGCTGCTCCAAATTTCTTAATTAATATATATAATATATTAAAATATATATGACTTATATATAATAGACAACAAATGTAAATAAACATAACCTATATATGGTACATGTAAACACAAAATAATTAATGTAACTTATATATATATATATATATATATATATCAGTTTAATTTGATTTGCTTTATCAGTTCGAATAATAAAAATTATTCAATATTAAAACTGAATATACTATTCATTTGATTCGGTTCTATTTCTATTTACATATTTGCAATTTGGTTTATTGAAGATTCCCACTCACCCTTACCTATAAGAACTCCCTTTATTGATCCACTTAGATTTCCAAATTATATTTGGTAGGTTATTTTTCACGTTTTAGTTTCATCATCGATGGTTAGTATATGTATCATTAAATTTCAATACTATTATGCAACATCAATTTAAAGTTTTGTTTCAATAAAACTATTATAAAATTAAATTTTGCCAATTTTTTTATGAACTGACCTACAATGTTTCTTGATTTTTATTCTAGAAGTAGATTACTAATATTTTATTTTTATTTTTATTTTTTTTGTATAAGAGTAACAAAAGAGGTGAGGGAATTGAATCTGATACCCTAAAATTTAAGGAAAGGTACATAAATAACCAAACTAATACCTGGGTGTCTATTTTGAATGATTAAAATTTAACAATAGAACCGAGTGACTTCTAATATAAATTGAAATTTAGGAACTTTGCTGGAGTAAGTTTGATGTAAATTAAGCCTATTTTTTAATGAAAGTTTTTGTTCAGGCACATTTACATTTAGTTAAATTTGCTTTTAGAGAAAACGAAGATAATATAGGGTCTAATCTGCAAATTTTAAGAAAACAGGAAGATGAAATAGTTTGTGCCAAATAAGATCCATGTTAGCTTTGTAATCATTTTATTATTCTGTTGGCAGGAATAATGTGTGCCTATGGTTTCTTGTGTGTATAATAATCAATCATGAAATAAAGTAATACTGTATCCAAGAAAAATATGAAATTAAATGATATACTGTAGATGATTATTAATGATCCCTTAGATAATAATCATTTAGTTTGCGGAAAATTTTAACATAAATTTTTGTTTGTTTGCATTTTTCGGTATTTTGAGGCATTCAAGAAAAGTAGAACATGACAAATTTTTTTCTTGATAAAAGGAAAATTAAATTATTTTCAACATCATAAGAACAAACTCAGTACTACTCTGATATTTTCTAAAATTTTTTTAATATTCATACACATTTTTTTTAATGAACATATCATCACTGTTGGTTTGGTATGATCTAAATCAGTGATTTAAAACTCACTAAAGTCAAATTAAAAGTTGATTGAAAAGCAATTTTCATTGAAATCAAATTAATTAAAATTTTATTTTCATTTAGTTGATGTTTTGATACTATTTTCGATTTCAAAACTAATTTGTAAGCAGTTAAATTTTGTAAAAAATTCTCATTTACTCATAATAGTTGAACCAAAAACAACAATAGATAAATTAAATGAAAATAATATTATATTCAATCACTGCAACTGAAATCAGAAAATTACATGACAATTATCATATTACGGCAATAGAATGTTTACTTGCTTGCTGCTCATACAAGAGACATGCAACTCCACAAGTCCACTAAAAACAAGTACACAATCATAATTACAAGATACAGGCTTACAGCCGTTAAAAACCAAATAAAAGTGTAAAACCACTGTAAACACAATTAAATTATTCTCTAAGAAAATCACTCTAAGTAGCCGATTGGTGCATTTTTGTCCAAGCGTCTGCCTCTACATCTAACAATCATCTTCAGTCCACAACTAGCTATATAGTATTCAATAGAGCCTAACATAACAAACATGCAGATAATTAAAAGAGTTAACATTCATAACTTTAAATTTATGTAGAATTAGAGGAATTGCAATCAACAAATGCAGATAATAAAAAGCTAAAATCCTATAATAACTAGCAAACCTTCAATATATATATATATATATATATATATATATATGCTTTAATACTCCAAATGTCATCTTGACATGCAATGATTTTCAAATCTTGATTAATTTCTTAACAATTGAACAAAAAAGGAAAAAAGAAGCCAAATTAGAATTCACAAATGCAATTGGTTGCCCAATGCATCAATATATGCTTATGAAATAAATTCAATTGGTCCTTCAAATTCAAAGCATCCATATCTAATTAGTTGACAACTTAATTATTTCTTTTAGCTAGATAGGCTTGAGAGAGCTTTTCAACCATTCTTGATAGAAAATGAGGATTTCAGTAGTGACGGGAAACAATGTAGTTCTATATTGGTCTAGTGTTCTTCGACCTGTACTCAATGCAAACTTAGAGGCAATGGTGGATAACTAGATAGTCAAGACATCCATAGCTATCTTGAACAATACTAGATATCTCATTGCATTTACCCTCCATCAAGCCAAAAATTGAAAACTAATATAACTTTTTCAGGATATTCCTTTAAATACTTATCTATCTAAGATTGAGTAGCCAAATTTTGTTCATTTTTTCATCTAAAAAGCATTCATAAATATCCTCTTCATCCATAACTGCATCCTCGTCAGAACATTAAACTGAAATTTTGTTGGTCACCCACTTCACTATTCTTCCATCTATCAATATACTCATTGCTTTCACAACCTTATCTAATGAACCCCAATACTTTGTTAAATTTACTCCTTACTTGAATAGCAATTTGTTTCAAGACAATGCCATTTCAATTTGATAAATTTTAATCATTCTAGAAAAATACAAACTAGACACTAAAGTATAAAAAACCAGATAACTTATAAGTAGCCTTGTAAATCATTTTGTACTAGTAACCTAGTAGTATACCAGTCCACTTCATTAGGAAAATTATCTCTAAAATCACTCACAAAGTTTTAATCTAATTTCACTAACTTGTCGATAGCCTTTTGATTACTCAAAATATATTATAACAACATATATGTTGAGTTCCAATTTGAGGGATTGTTCAACTTTAATATGGACTTGGACTTTAGATTTACCAACTCAATAGCTTTCTTAGAAACATTTATTCTTTGAGGACTATTCCTGATACGAACAAGGTTGGATTAGATTCCTTACCCGTATGCTTGAGAATAGTTGCCAAGATCTATTAAAACAAGTATTGGAGTTTTGATATTCAAATCCCAACTAGACCTCTAGAAAACTTATTTCTAGCAACCTAAGTTATAAAGATTCAAAGTTGTGTTAACTTAAACCTTAAATTAACCAAGCCAATTTAAGATCAGAATTAACAAGTTTGTGAAATTATTAAGCCTT
>CATIWR010051388.1:0-14583 GCA_949677035.1 Omphalea diandra | reverse complement strand
ATTGGATAAGTACGACGATGACACATGCACCATTGCATTTGGGACACTTGAACATATATGTAGTGTTTGTATAGTTGCATAATAAATTATTTTTATGTTGTGTGCTTGTTATAGCATCATAAATAATGGTGTTATATAGCTTATTTTAAAGTATAAGGAGCATCTAGGAATTAGGAGATGGATGGAGGTGCTTAAGGAGTGAAGAAGAGGGACTAAAAAAGGAAAGTGAACTTCCAACCAATAGGAATGCAACACCATGATTTTGTCTTGTTGCAATAGGCTTACAAGTGGAATTTTTGACCCTTTAGGATCAGAATTAAGGGGTTAGACGTGAGGTACAACAGAAGAAAGAGAGAGCTAAGGAAAAAAGAAAGAAAGGAAGAAGAAGAAGAAGACAGAGAGGAAGAAGTGTGAGCTGCCTAGGAAAGAGTCCTAAGGTTTTCTAATCTTGGGACAATAGGTAAGTTAATTTATCTTCTTCTCAAATGAAATTAACCTCTCATGACATGCTAATCATGCATGGTTAGTGAGAATTATTGAGTAATTGAGGTAGAGCTCTTGGATGGAAGTTGAAATTCAAGAGAACAAGAGTTGATTGTGTTGGATTTTGTTGTTAGAGCAGGATTTTGTACCCACGATTTCATAACTCTAGAAGAGGAATTAGGGAAAGAGAAAAATATAAAACTTGTATCTTTATATCCCATATAAATGCATATGAAATAGTTTTGCTTGATTTTGTATGTGTGAGGAGTTATGGTGCTTCATTAGGGCTGGTTCACAACCTACTGAAATGATCTCAGTTTTTTTGTTTTCTTATATTTTGATGGGCTCATGTTTTGATTTTTTCAAAGTTCAAAACATGAAATTTTTAGCTTTATATCCCCTCTAAATACCTGTAAATCAGTTTTGATTAATTTGTTGTGTGGAAAGAGATATGGCTCATTGACTGGGACTGACCCTGTACCCATATGAAATCCCACCTTTTTTTTTTAATTTTGTTTTCTAAGAATTTGATGCCTATAGATTCAGAATACGATGATGGTTCAAAATTGAAAGTTGTATATTTATGTATGATCTACATACTTGTGAAATATTTTTGCCAAATCTAGCATGGTTGTTGAGATATTATCCCTTCATTATGACTGTTTGTCAACATGTTACAAACCTGCTCACCCTGAGATTGGTCCTTTGTTTTGGTGACCTTACAGAATGAATTAGACAAGAAGTAAAACAATAAAAATGTTCCTTTATATTCTTTATAATTGATGGTAGATTATTATTGTAATTGGATTTGTACAATTTGAGATACACCTAAGAATATAAGACCTACTCAGACTGAAATGACATTGCAATAGGGAAAAATTTAAAAATTCACCCCATTTTTTATGTGTCTTATATTAGCCTAAAATTTGAATATGTTATATCATTATGTGTCTCATTTATTTGAAAAAAAGAATCAAGTCATTTGGATAAGTATATCTAGAATTATTGATGTGACAGTGTAGCAAGCTTAGGCTGCCATATAAGGAAAAACATGCATAAACACTAAGTCCACTTGCATGAATCTTGCCATAGTTTTATACCAAGCATTCAAAATCATTTTAGCATACTTATAATAATGTATATATCGAATTTTAAGATCTCAAAACTTTGAGGAATCCCTAGAGAGAGAACCAAACCTACCGTAAAGGTTGGTTACATCAAAAGATGAGTAAAAACTATAATTAGATTCTAATGTGTATATGTGTGATAATTTTATGATGTGATTATGTCCTATTACATGCCTATGTGATTGAATTGTTACATTTTACATGTGAATACAAGTCAAGTGAGAATTATATGCTCTTAATAATTACTTGTTATACTAATGTTATGAACACTTGTATATGGAACTAAAAGGATGTTATGACCTACTTGTCAAACACTTGTAAATTACATGGAAGATAGATTAAAATGTCCCATTGGCACATGTTATTGATCAAATAGTTCACTTGTTATATGCTGGCTAGCAAAATCAAATGTCACTTGACTCAGGAGTAGTGTTTACCTTGCAAGGTCATGACACAAAAATAAATCTATTGCACTTGCACTTGCATAGTCAATTGTTATATTTGTGATGTATCCTGATGATATTCTTATGTTGATTGTGCCATAAGAATCTGACTATTATTTTTATTCATTGAGTAGTGACTCACTAAATTACAAATTTTTTTTCAGATACTGAAGCATAAGATATGACATTTTGGTGGTTAGAGTTTTGCATCGAGACATATGGACCATAGGTCTTTCAATTGAATTCCAACTCTCTCTCTCTCTCTCTCTCTCTCTCTCTCTCTCTGTGTCATGTACATACATCTAGATATGAATTAGTTTATAGTCACTAGCCTTGAAATTAGTTAACATATATGTACATTAAATACATGTTGGTTTGTTTGTGTATTATAAATAAAATCCTTATACATATGTATTTTGGACGTGAATGCGATGAGTTTTGTAAATGAAAATGGTCATTACATGCTTCCTTAAACTCCCCAATATATAGCAAGAACATTTCTAGGGACTCTCTCACCCTAAGTTTGGTACAATCCATCATGGGCGAGTCTTCCCACTCTTCGTTACCTTTCCAATGTTTGTCTCAATTTTCATTTTTTTTATAGGCAACTTGCGACTTATGGGATTCCACTACCCATACCTTCCACTTTAGGGATACAAAAATCTATTTTCTGTTGAGGAATTTGGCACTATTCCTGACTTTCGCATCGTAATCATAGATCATATCACATTGCCTCAGTTTTGTGTTAGGAAGATGGTAGAGTTGTTTGATTTGTATTATGAGGAGGTACCTAAGTACACGTTAGACGGGAAGAAGATTATCATAACCTCTATCATCACTCTCATCCCCTCTTGTGGGAATGCTAGAGTAGCTTAGACTCGCATTGTAGCAACTATTATGATAGGTGAGTATCTACTCTAAAGGGATGATGGTGAGATTGATCTGTAGATTTTACCATTTCTAGAAGGAGCAAAGTTAGGAAGGACCCTTGTACTGATAATTCTATTGGAGACCATTACACGACTAGATAGAATGGTTGTGGGGGTCAGTGATTCCTTTTTAGGAAATCCACTGTTACTTCAAGTATGAAATTCTTCTTGCAGCCACTTTCCTTCTTTTTCTTTCCTTTTTTGGTCTATTTTCTTTTTCCTTATTATTCTCCTCTTTTTATTATTACCCTAACCTATTCTTAGACTGCCCTCGTGGGTTTTCAATAAGCGAGTTACTCAATTTTGCCTAGGTCGCCTTTTCGAGTTTTAACCTAATGATCATCTTGTTTTCATTTTCTCATTATTTTTTTGTTCTTTTTTTTCATTATTTATTAATGACTTAATTTTTGCTTTAGCCTCCCTTTCAGATTTTTGACTTAACGAGCTATTTTTTACTTTTCTCACACCTCACATGAAATACTTCTTTAGTCGACCTAGATTTATCGGCTTGGTGAATTCATTCCCCTCCATATCTGTTAAATTCACCACTCCACCTAAGTAGATTTGCTTGACCACATAAGGGCCTTCCTAATTTGGCTTGAATTTACGTCGAGGATCCTAATTCTATGGTCAAATTGCCTTCAGTACCATATTGCCAACCGTTATCAAGCTTGCCTTAATTTTCTTACACAAGTGAGCCATCCCGGCTTGATATAGTTAGATGTGATATAAGACCTTCAATCTCTCCTCGTCTAATAGAGCCAGCTATTCAAACCTATTTCTTACCCATTGGTATTAAGGGATGCCAAACTCCACTAGTACCAGTAAAGACTTTACATCTAATTCAATTGGCAGTACTGCCTTCATCCTTTACATGAAAGAGTACAATGTCATCCTAGTCAATAGCTTATGGTAGTTCAATAACCACATAAGGCAAGTGGCAACTTCTCTAACCAGTCCTTTTATGTTTTAAACATATTGGCAAGGATGTTTTTAACATTCTTATTCACTGCTTCCACTACTCCATTAGCCTGCAGTCTATAAGGTGATGACTTATGGTAGACCACCTTATATTTTCTCAACATGTCCTTAACCTCTACCTAGAAATGAACACCATTATCTGTAACAATATGGTGTGACATGCCATAGCAGCATATTCGATTCTTCTCAATGAATTGTGCCATCTGATTTGTTATTGGCTTATTGAAAGCTTCAGCCTCTACCCATTTTGAGAAGTAACCCACTGCTACCATAATATGCATGTGTCCCCTTGTAGATGCCAGTTTGGTTTTCTCTGATTACATCAACTAAGGTGAGGTTAAATTCTACAACTCTATAAGTGGTAAATAACTGAGGCTACTGTGAATTTGACATTTGTGACAATTTTGAACCTTTTGAATATAGTGATGCTCCATAATAGTCTAGTAATAACCCAATATTAGAACTTTCTTTGCCAATACCTTACCATTCATATGGGGACCATAAACTTCTGCATGTAGCTCCTTCATAACCTCATGGGCCTGTTCCTTAGCCAAACATCACAAATGAATCTCGTTAGGTATTCCCTTATACATTACCTCATCGTGCACTATAAACTGTGAAGGCAGCCTTTGAATCACATCCTTATCCTTCTCCCTAGCCATTTCGGGTACTCACCATCTTATAAGTATCTTTGTACATAGAAATACTAGGGGCAATTTACTAATAACACCTGCACCCTTGTAACATGGTGTCCTAGAACAAAGTGTGAGAAGTGGCTTCATAGGCATCACCTTAGGCCCTTGCCAAATAAAGACCAAAGTTGTTAAGGCATCAACCATCGCATTTTGTTCTTTTAGTAAATAATGAAATGCAATCGTTTGAAAACTCTGCACCAACCTCTTTATATGATCTAGGTATAAGCCTAAATGTTCTTCATTCAGTTCCCACTCTTCTATTACCTATGAGATGGCAAACAATGAATCTCTAAACTCCTTAACTGCCTTAACCCTTATTTGCTTCAGGAGTTCAAGTCCTAACGCACATGCTTCATATTCAGCCATATCGTTAGTCATCTTGTAATTCAGCTTCTTAGCTACGAGAAAAAGTTCTCCTGTGGCTGAGATCATGACCACCCCTATATTTGCCCCCTTCTGATTTACAACTCAATTGAAGTACACTATTCATCCTTGGTGCTCAATTGCTCTTAACCCCTTATCTGGGAATTGGGGAAGCTCAGATTCTCCTTCTTTAATGGGTTGCTATGCTAAGTACTTTGAAACTATTTGCCCTTTGGTCACTTTCGTGCTACATACTTAATATCAAATTCAGTCAAATGATCAACCACTTTGCTAATCTACTGATCAGAGAAGGGGTCTCATGTAAGTACCTAAATGGATCAAGCTTCAAAATCACCTTTACTGAATATGACAAAAAATAATGCCCCGACTTTTTCATTGCCCATACCAATGGTAGGTAGGTCTTCTCCATTTGATTATACTTTACCTTATAAAATAACAACTTTTTTACTGAGGTAATATACTATGTGCTCACTTCTTACTTCATTTTCTCGAGCCAATATTGCACCTACAAAACTATCATCGACTATCATGTATAAAGTTAAAGGTCTTTAAGTCCGGTGGCTTCAATAATGGTGGGTTAGTTAGATACCCTTTTATCTTTTTGAAGGGCCTTTGACATTGTTCATTCCATTCCATTGGTTGATCCTTCCTTAGCAACTTGAAAATGGGTTCATAAATGAGGGGTTAATCTTGCTATGAACTAACTAATGTACTGTAAATGGCCCAAGAAACCTCGTACCTCTTTCTTTGTCTTAGGTGTAGGCATTTCTTGAATAGCCTTTACCTTATATGGATCCACTTTGATTCCCTTCTTGTTAACTACATATCCTAATAGCTTATCCTAGATGGCTTTAAACATATACTTCTTTGGATTTAGCCTTACATTATACTCGTCAACTATATTCAAAAACTTTTACAAAGCTTCAAATTGCCCTTCCTTGGTCTCTGATTTCACTGTCATATTATCCATATATACTTTTAGCTCTTTATGGATCAAGTCAAGCAATAAGGTAGTTGCCATTTATTGGTAGGTCGCCCATGCATTCTTTAGCCTTAATCTCATTACCTTGTACTAATACATCCCTCACCCTATGATAAAAGTTATTTTCACTTTATCTGTGATTTCCACGAGAATTTGGTTATACATAGAGAATTAGTCCATAAAGGAATACATGGCATAGGTTGCGACACTATCAACTAGCACATCTATTTGTGGTAAAGGAAAGTCATCCTTTGGGCATAATTTATTTAGATCCTTGTAGTCAATGCACATCCTCACACTTGCATCCATCTTCGATATTGGCATTATGTTGGCTAACCATTCTGGGTAGTCTACCACCTCTAAAAGCTTGACATTCAATTGCTTTGCTACTTCTTCCTAGACTAACTAGGCCCATACTAGCATCATCCTTCATAATTTCTATTTCATTGGCCTCATGTGTGGGTAGGTCGAGATTCCATGTTTTGTAATTTGCCTATTAACCCTTGGCATGTCCTCGTACGTCCAGGCGAAAACCCTCTGATATTTTATAAGCAGTTATTCAAATTTCCATCGATCCTTTATTGTGACATCATTGGCAATGAGCAGGATCTTTAGATTTTCTTATGTGCCAAGGTTAAACGCAGTAGTATGCACAAAATTAATCTTAAATATGCTTATGAAATTATGTATGTCATGTACACTACCATCAAAAAACACATCACACAAGTAAAAAAACTCATAATTGATTACCTTAGTAAGAAATATATCATCTTCCTTAAATAGACTAGAAACAAGAACATCAGTAGTATAAAAAAAGTCCACTTTATCTAGTCGGTTAACTAGAACTTCTTTTGTTTGAGCCTTCTCCTCTTGTTCACCCTTCGCTCTATTAGTTAGAACCTCAAAATCAATATTCTGCATAGGATCTGCCTCTTTCCCATCATATGTTATAGTAACAGCCTTGATAGCCCTTTAAAAACTCATTTTCATATGATCATCCTCTAGTTTAACCTTTAAAATTTTGCTCAAAGTGTTGCTCCATCAACCATGGTTAGCTTAATTTCTACCATAGAATTTTTCTTTTCCTCACCACCTACTTCCTCAATAGAGTTCATAATCATGCTCTCAATGTCTTCCAATTTTATTCTTGTATAGGAAGCTTCAGTGAAATTGCAAGGCCCAGTGTACTCCTATTCTGAGTCCATAAATGATGCATTATGCTTTAGTGAGTCATACCCTTTCTCTACATGATCTTCCTTGGTTGCCAAAAAGTTATGCTCTAGATCATATGCTCCCTTTATTCATCAGTGGCCTTTTTTTTTTTTATCCTTCTACAGTAATGTAGACTAAGGACCAAATAGAACCGTATGCTAATTTGACTCCTAACCATCCATTGTCTTTACGACCTGTTTCCCTTTCTCCTTCATTTCTTCCCACCATCCTCATCCTCTGATGAGTCCTGACAATTTTAATACCTTAATACACTAATATCTAGCTAAAAAAAGCCTTTTCAAGTTCATTTATGTCATTGTCCGATGACTTCTCACTCTAACTGGTCTCTCGGTCTACTTCTCTAAGAGTTTCCCCTTTTTTGACAAAGAAGTCTAACAATGGCCATTGTAAATCTCTCACTTTTTACTTTTACCCTTCATTATGGTACCCTAATCCTTTCTTTATAGTCTAGTTAGGAATTTTTAGGAACTTTGATATGCTAGTAGAATTATTTCTTAACCCCTATCCTAGGAGGAAATTTATGTCTTTCATAATTCCCATTAACATTGGATCAACTAATTTATTTGTGATTCAGGTGACCTGAAACCCTCAAAGGTATGGAACAACCACACTCATAGTTGATACAATTTCACTAACCTCAACACAGATGGTCACAACCTCTCCTTTGTAAGAGATCTTAACCTTGAGGTGAACAATAGAAGGCACCACAGCGAGAGGATGATACAATGGCCTCCCTAACAAAAGTGGGAAAGTAATTGAAATGTCTAAGATTATGAACTCCACCATGGCCTCAACAACTCCTATTTTTACCATAATATTGAATACACTTACAACTAGCCTTCTACTATCATCGTAGGCCCTAATGACACTATAAAAAACATCAAAGTCCTTTAAAAAAACCTGAACTTGTGTAATAACTTTGTTGGAAAAATGTTAATCCCAGATCCATGATCCCACCAGTAGACAAGAAGGATACCTTCCTTTCATTTTAGCTCAGATGAACAAAGTTAAATTATGATCCTTTCCCTCTAGTGGCAAATCCTTATTTGAAAAGGTGATTTTGCCCTAGTGAATCACTAGTGCAACAACATATCTCAGAGTAGATTCGCTGGAAATGATTAAATTGGATAGAGCTTTTATCATAGCCTTCTTATGCTCTTGAGAAGTTGTAAGCAATTTTTATACACTGATATGAGTATGTGCCTTCTTCAACTACTTCATAATGGGATTTTCCTTTGTTTTCTCCTTTACCATAAGTTCATTTGTCCCTTTTTTAATCGTTAGTTCCTTGGGAGCTTTCTTATCAAGATATAATTTCCCACTATGAGTCACATGGTTCACTTGTTAGATTTTCTTTTCTTTATTGCTTTCCTCCTATAGTTGAATCATTCTCCCCCTTCACACCTCTTTTATCTCTTTATCTGAGCTTTCACATGGATTGATAGTATAAACTACTAAAGCCTCTTTTGCGACCTCTTCTATAGTGGTTATAACAACTTCTTTAAGAATCCTAAAATCTATCATGAATGTCCATTGATTTGGTGGAGGAACATTACGATAGTTTGGGAAAGGGTTCCTTCGAATGCTAGGCCTTTTAGAGTTTGGTGGAACAATTGTCTTATTGTTGATAAGGTATTAAATCTCATTCCTTAATTTTTAATAGTCATTAGTGTTATGACCCGCTCTTTGATGAAAAACAAAGTAGGCATTGGTGTCATACCTCCTAAGTAGCATATTAAGAGGCGGTCTTGGTGTTAAAAGCTTTAGCACCCTTTTTTTTCCTATAATCTCTCAAATGCCTTAGACAGAGGCATTTCCAAATCAGTTAATAGCCTTAGTGCCCTTACTACATTAACATTGGTCATCTTGTTCCCTTCCACTTGGGGCTAGGAAGAGGTGCTTCTTCTTCCCCCTATATTACCTTTTTGACTCAAACTCCAGCTATTCAGCCTACAGGCCTGCTTCACAAAGATCCTTGAAATTCCTAACCAACATCCATTTAAGTTTGGTGTTGATCCTTAGTAAATATCTTTTCACAGTCATTCAAACATACTCTCTCTCTGTGGCCCTTATGGTTGCTTCTAAAGCTATCTTCTTCCATCTCCTAAATATAATCATTAAAGCTCTCACCAGTCTTTTACTTCAAAAATTATAAGTCTTGTAGTGTAATCTCAAGATTTGAATTACAAGCAAATTATTTTTCACAAGCCTCAATCAACTCCTTCTAGCCCTCCATGACAGTCTTCAGTTGGTTAAAGTACCAGGTTTTACTAAACCCTTCTAATGATAACTCAACAAGCTCTAATATTATATCAATCGGTGCCCTAAATGCTCTTATGACTAACACATATGAAAGGACATGGTTCTTTGCATTTTGGGTTCCTGTGAACTTCAATAACTTAGGTATATGAAACTTAGACGATAGTTTCTCAGGTGTGTGAGTTAATAATTCTTTAATGTTTGTTCCCTGCTCTAAACCTTTAGCACCTAAAGGTTTCTATCTTTTCTCCAACTATTTAGCAAAGTCATCAAATTGAGTACTATCTTTCCTAACTTTTGTATCTAAGATAGCTATGTTATTATTCATATCCTTAGACATTTTGTTCTCATGGTATTCCTTCATCCCAAACAAATCATTATCGATCACTACTGGCTAGGGGGTTTCCATAGGTGTTTTCACTACTGGCTAGGGGGTTTCCATAGGTTTTTTTTCCCTTTGTCAACCTTATTGGTAGATGTTTTGCCTTTATTTAGGATCACATTAACTCATTTGTTCGCTTTTTCAACAATCCTCTCTTCTATCTTGTAGGTAAAGTTAGCCATTAGCCTTCCAAAACTTCAAGCAGGATGTTTAGTTTTATAAGTAGACCAACTTTTAACTTAGACTCGACATCTTGCTTTTCCTAGCAAGTTAAATGTCATTTCTCTTCCATAAGGGTTTGGATAGAGCTATGATGTCTATAAGACAAAGGTTATCAGTATGATATATGAATAAGTGATTGATGCGTGCATGCATGATATACACAAGTCACTTTGCAAAAGATCTTTCAAACTTTATTCCTTCTACACACGAGGTCTAGTGGCTATTTCCTAGGTGGAGTCCTATTCTTATACCATCGTGAGGCAAAGAATGCATGGGGTTGCCTCAGACTGAACATATACATAAAGGAACTAAAAGGAAAAACTTTTTACATACTAAAAAAATTTGTACACATAAGGAAAAAAATCCGTTTGAGGAAAGAGGGATGTGCAAAAAAAGTATTTATACAGCGGGGAAGGGGGATACATAAGTTTTTACTTATAGGAAATAATTACATCAAGGGGAATGAGGTTACATTTATGCTTACATTAAGGAGACCAAACCATGTCCTTTGAGGACTTTTACTCTTCCTTGAAGAAATGTAAACAAGTGGAGTATCCTATTTCGAGGTATTAATGGCTCCTACATGAGCTTAATAATTGAAAGGTTTCTTATAGTTTATGGCTCCCATAAGCTTGGGGGATAATTGTCGTGAACCCCTATTTAATATACCTAAAGGTACTAGACTCATGAGTGATGAATCCTCCACATAATCTCTAAAGCTCAAATGGAGCCTGGGTCTCACGCTTGGAGAACCATCGATTTATCTAAGGGCACTTAGTGCTCATGATGAAGTGTGAAGGCTACATGAGTGCAGTGGACTATGGAACAATAAGTTTAAAATATTAAAAATGACCTAGAGATTAAATGTGAAGTTAATTTAAGGTCCCAAGTGGAGTCGCCATAGTGAGCACCTTGAGGTTTCACGGCGATACTTGAACAAGTGGAATCTTGCTTGCTACTTTTATCTTTTATTGATCATTGAGGGATTAAGAGGATAGGGGTCATACTTTGATAATAGTCCCTAACTGATTGGGCCAATAAGGGGTCTTTTTGGCCCTTGCATAATTTTAAAGTCCTTAGTCCAAAATGGTGGTCATCAGTGGACCAAAAGAGGGACAATACGCTGATACCACACATAGGGAATGTTGAGTCACCAATCGACTTTGTTCGGGACAATAATTTGGGGAAGGCAAAATTTAAATCTATCCTAAGTAAATTAGAAGACCCATTTTATCTTCACCCCATAAGAGACTAGGTTTAAAAATTGGGTACTACTTAGAGAAGAGGTTAGGCACCCTCAAATAGCTTAGATATTGGGAATCGACCTTTGGGCATCTTTAGTTCACTTTTAATATTTTAGCTAAGTTATTGATCAGTTCTATTATCGCCCCTAATCACACATCTAAGCATGATCCATTTCAACAAATCAAGCTATCAACTAAAGAGGGGAGGGGGATCATGCATCATCATCCATTCACACACATAATCATCCATAATGGGAAGGGGGCTCATATGACATGGCATAAGGTTTTAACATGCATTATACATAACCATGCATAATCACATAATCCATATGGCAAAGTGGTTAAGACCAGGTTCATGGCCTAATCCCTAGTAATCATCTACACCAAAAAATAAGAAATGAGTTAGTGATGAGTCAAGCTAAAGATAAATAAGTAAAGGGAATGTAAAGTGACTAAAGAATGTAAAGTGAGTAAAGAAAGGAAAAAAAAAAACGAAAGGAAAATAAGGTTTATGATGGTCGCTATACCATAACTTCATGGCCAAGGTACCTAAACTGTGACTAAGTCCATAATCATCACACTTCACCATCACAAACTAGAATATACAACATGTTATACACATGTATAGATGCATAAATCATGGATAGAAGAAAGGAAATGAACACACACACACAATGTTAAGTATTTAGAGGGCATTAAATAACCTTGAGGCAAAGATTCACCAAGATAAAGTCCTAGGGTGATTGAACCCTCCCACATCTTGCTCATAAAGAGCTAGGACATTTAGGGGAGAATCTAACATTGCAGAAGTTAGAATGCCTACCTAAAGCTAAGAGATCAAAGAATAAAAAATACTATTCACATTTTTATTTATGAAACCTTGTATAAAAAGGACTATAAAGGTCAAAGGAAACTCATGTTCCTCACTTGCACATTGCCTCAAAGTTTCAGAGTAGATAAAAAAATGTAACTTTAAAATCAAAGAAACATAAAACACAAAAGCATTTTAAGAGGAAATAGATAAAAAGTCATTTAGGAAATTAACAAAGCTCAGTTTTTGTGGTGAATAAAGGTCCTAAGTCATTTGAACTCGCTCTATTTTGTCACTGAAGTCATAAAACATCCTAAAAAGTAACCCCCAAATGCATGAAATAAAAAATAATGTAGAGTTATATGTTGTGTTACAAAGAACCTAGACTGTAAAGCAATGAATAAGGGTTGTACAACCTAGGAAAAGGTATGTACAACCTACCAACAAGGCTATACAACCCTCATTTTTTGGGTTATGAAAGCAAAAAAGGAGAAAGAAAGGGAAAGAATAGAAAGGGGAAAGGGGATCCTGTGTAACATCCCTATCCCTATTCATTGGCATTATCACATGAATCTATTCATTGCATAAATGATATGAAATCTCACATGAACATATGCACAAGATAAATAATCATTTAGACATGTGAATTGTAAAAACACGACAATGACAATTGCACTGTTGCATTTGGGATGCTTGAACATATATGCGGTGTTTGCATAGCTATATGACAAATTATTTCATATCGTGTGCTTATTATAGCATCATAAATAATGGTGTTTGAGAGCTTAATTAAAAGTATAAGGAGCATCTTAGAATTAGGAGATGTATGGAAGTTCTTAAGGAGTGAAGAAGAGAGACTAAAAAAGGAAAAGTGACCTCCAACCAATGGAAATGAAACACCATGATTTTATATTATTATAATAAGTTTATATATGCTAATTAGGTCAGAATTGAGTGGTAAACCGTGGGTTATACCAGAAACAAAGAGAGAGAAGAAGAAGAACAAGAAGAAGAAGAAGAAGAAGAAGAAGAAGAAGAAGAGAGGGAGAAGAGTGAGCTGCCTAAGGTTTTCTAATTTTGGACAGTAGGTAAGTAAATTTATCTTCTTCTCAACTGGAATTAACGTCTCATGAGATGTTAATCATGCATGGTTAGCGAGAATTATGGAGTAATTGAGGTAGATCTCTTGGATGGAAGTTGTAATCCAAGAGAACAAGAGCTGATTCTGTTGAATTTTGCTGTTAGAACAGAATTTTGTACCCATGATTTCATAATCCTAGAAGAGAAATTGGGGAAAGTACAAAACACGAAAATTGTAGCCTTATGTCTCATATAAATGCATATGAAGCAGTTTTACTTGATTCTGTCTGCGTGAAGAGATATGGCTCCTTCATCAGGACTAGGTCAAATCCGAACCGAGATGATCTCAGTCTTCTGTTTTCTTATATTTTGATGGCTTTATATTCTTATTTTGAAAAAGTACAAAACATGAAACTTGTAGGGTTATATTCCATCTAATTACCTGTTAAGCAGTTTTGATTAATTTGCTTTGTGGAAAGAGATATGGCTCATTGATTGGGACTGACTCTGTACCCAGATGACACACCACCTTTCTTTTAATTCGGTTTTCCAAGAATTTGATGACCATAGACTCAGAATGTGATGATGTTCCAAACTTAAAAGTTGTATATTTATGTCTTATCTACATATCTGTGAAATATTGTTGCCAAATCTAGCACGTTTGCTGAGATATTGTCCCTTTACGATGACTGGTTGTCAACATGTTATGAACCTACTTGCCACAAGATTGGTCTTTTGTTTTGGTGACCTTATAGACTGAAATGGATAATGAATAAAACATGAAAAATGTTCATTTATATGTTTTGTAACTGAAGGTAGAATATTATTGCAATTGGACTGGTACAATTTGAGATACACCTAAGAGAGTAAGACCTACTCAGACTGAGATGACATTGCAACAGGGCAGAACTTAAAAATTCACCACATTTTATGTATACCTGATATTAGCCTGAAATTTGAATATATTGTCCCATTATATGTCTAGTTTGTTTGAGAAAAAGAATCAAGCCATTTGGATAAGTATATCGGGAGTTATTGCTATGATAGTGTAGTAAGCTCATGCTGCCATATAAGGAAAATATGTATAAACACTAGGTACACTTGCATGAATTATGCCATAACTGCATACCAAGCATTCATAATCATTTTGATATACTTATACCCATGTATGTATCAAATGTTAGAATCTCAATACTTTGAAGAAGCCCTACCATAAAGGTTGTTCACATCAAAAGGTGAGTAGAAACAATAATTGGATTCAATGTGTGTGAGCAAAAATCATAATTGGATTCAATGGGTGTATGTGATAATTATATGATATGATTATT
>CATIWR010051380.1:0-63852 GCA_949677035.1 Omphalea diandra | reverse complement strand
GAGTTGAGGGCTTGTAATGAAGAACTCAAAAAGTCTATAGAGAGTTTTTCTAAGTCTTCATCCTCTCTTAACTTTTTGAGAAAGGAAAATGATTCTTTAAAGGATGAAGTTATAGAACTTAGAAACTCCATCTCTAAATTTCATAAGGGGAAGGACATATTGGATACACTTATTGTATCTCAAAGACCTCCTTTAGTTAGACATGGTCTAGGCTTCAATGAAGCCTCTTCATCTAGTTCTTCACCTACTACATTCATTAGAGCATCAACACCTTAACCTTTAAGTATTGAGATTATTAGCAAGAAAGGTGCCCTAGCACTAAGCCACCTATGCCCGAGGGCAAAGGTAAAGCCACTCAAGGCTCAAGAGCCAAGGCTCAAAGAATAAATTATGCTTATATTTATAACAAGAAGCATGCTCAAACACACAAACATAAAAAATTCTCTTCTACTCCTAATCACTCATGCACTAGCATACATTCTCACCACCTAAGTATAAGAAGTCCCCCTACTCATACTATGGTTGTGCATAGGAGAAAGACTCACAAGTCTAAGCTCTAATGTCATTATTGCATGAGATATAAGCATATCAATATATTTTGCCACATTAGGAAGGCATACCTCAAATTGAAGGACCCTTCCAAGACTAACCCCCAAATACCCAAGTATGTTTGGCTACCAAAATAAAATGTTTAATATTGCAGGATGGGGTCTCCTTCACCAAATTCTCATCATGGAAAATCTAAAGGCGAATGAAGATTGCTAATGAAGAAGGGATAAAGTTTCAAATGGTTTTGTGTTATCAAGCCATGGATACTGAAACATGTAATGTATCCCTTATCCCTTATGTTTTTAACCTAATATATATGCATACATTAAGAGGGAGTTTTATTGCTTGATATATCTATGTGTTGACATATTTGATTTGATTTGATTGATTATGTGATGAGTTGAATCAATTCATTTTGCGTTTGACGTTTTCTACATTTCGGATGTTCAAATCAATCATAAAAAATCATATACTCTATACTAGGGCCATATATGACAATTCTTAAGTTTTTAGCCCTAGTTTGTATGTTCAAGCACCTTTTAAATGTTTGAAATATTTTGCATTTATGTTTAATCCATTTATCTTCTTATGTGACATATTGTGTTCTATTGTGCAAAATTACTTATATTTATTATTCAAATTTAAGTTTGTACAATTGACAAGTTTATGGTCATTTCCCTCTTATATTCCCTATTCTCTTTCTTATTCCCTCCCATTCCCCTCTTTTTTATCTTGACAAAGGGGGAGAGATAATTGACTGAATATATAAAGAGGGAACATACAAAAAAGAGAGAGAAATTGAACTACATTTGTAATAAGCTAAGAGAATGATCTTATTAGAATAACTAATAGGGAGTATGGATTGAGGGGGAGCAATTTCATACTTATATTTTTTAATCACTTCACAATCATTCTCTTAGAAGCATGCATAATTGATTCTTTATGCTTTGCATATTCAATCTAGATTGTCAAAATCAAAAAGGGGGAGATTGTTGGACTAAGTTATTCAAACCTAAGTCAAGACTTTCTTTTGATCTTGACAATATAGATTCAAAGGTTTTAATATCAATTTTAAGTGTTATTTTTGCAGATATTAAGATAAAATCTCATTAGGAGTTGAATAAAAGTGATTAAAATCAAGAAACTCCAAGTATGAAAATCTGCCTTCAAAGTTAGCGATCGCAAATTTTGAAAAAGTAGCTGTTGTAGCTATTGGGATTCTAAAGTAGTGACTGCGAATTTCAGTAGCAACCACAAATTTCAGAAACAACATCTCCATGCTAAACATACGATTTCACGGTGATAATCGCATCTTACAAGGAAAATAGCGATCGCTAATTTGAAGTAGCGACCGCCAAGTTTAAGATCCGTTAGAAAGATCCAAAAGCTAATTTTTGAAAAGACCAATAGTTTCATGCCACGTGAACTAGCCGTTAGACACAATTCAAAAATAGTGACCGCGAATTTCAGTCTTGACCGCGAATTTCATCTGACGAGCATTTAATGCAAGATATGTCTAGCACAACTTGGAGATTTGGACATAGTTTATTTGGGACATCTCTTTTGTGGTTATTACCTATAAATACACCACCAAATAGACTTGAATGCAAGAGGATAACCATTTGATATGTGCCAAACTCTTACTAAGTTAATTGTCATCTTTAATTCTTTATTTCTTTATATATTGTTTGGTGTGAGCTTTAAACACCTTTTGGGTTGGGTTTGAGAGTTAGCCCTTGTTTAGAAAACTCTTGTATAGGTTTTAGTGTGAGCTTTGAAAACACTTATGAGAGGTTTTAGTGTGAGTCTTGAAAACACTTGTAAGAGATTTTTGTGTGAGCCTAGAAAACACAAGTTGTAAGGTTTGGTGTGAGCCTAAATACTAGGTTGAGTGTGAGCTTGTAAAACACTAGTGATTGAGTGGAATACCCAATTGGTGAATTGAGGAGTGAATGTAGGGTGGGTTAATACTTGAACCACTATAAAACTCTTGTGTTCATTCTTCTCCTATCCTTTTCTCTAATCTTTCATTCTTTGTTTACTTCCTCTTAAATTAAAAGTCCAAATTTGCCACCAATTCAACCCCCCCTTCTTGGTGCACTAGGGCCAACAAAGTTGTAAATATATAGCTTTCTTTTGCAATTCATACTATTATCATAACCATTATTCTAGCGAAGTTTCTCTTGCTTTGGACTTGACCATTCTTTGGTAGCTTAAACCCAAGCCTTGCTCTGTAAGCTGTTAAAGACCATATGATTCTTAAGGTTGCTAGGTGCTACATTAGTAATGAAAGGTGAATTTGTTTTGCTTATGAACATATGCGATTCTTAAGAATTGAGGAAAAATCTTGCTTGAGGTGAATATGAAAGAGAATCAAAGTAAAAAATGAACTATGATGCCAAGTCACACACAAACTCTTTTATGTTTGATTAATTGTGAATTAGATATGATTAGTATGGAACTTGTCATTATCTTGAGTGAATTACTTGAATAAGGAAAATAATGATTATAACTTAGATAAATCTTCCTTTTGAAATTCTTAATACTCAATTCTAACCATGAGAGATGTTGTTTTATACTTTGGTAAAGAAAATGATTGCTTGAGGACAAACAATATTTAAAGTTTAGGGGAATTTATTTGGTAGATTAATTATCTTATTTTTATGGTTTATTCATCTTGAAATCCATATATTTCCATTGATTTTGACATAATAATAGACCTAATGCATCAAAATGGGTGTTTTGTAGGTGAAAAGTGAAGAAAAGCAAAAAAAGGAAAGGGAAGCCAAAATGCACGACCATGTGGTCTAAGCGCAAGACCATATGGTCTAAGCACATGACCATATGGTCTAAGCACACAACCATGCACCTCGAGAGAATAAGAAGGGTAGTATGCAAGCTAAACACTTGGCTAAGTCAATAGTCATGAGGCCCAAAGGGTTAAGGCATTATAGTGCTATTACAATGACATACGATTGTGCCTCGATAGGCACATGATCATACGCCTTTTCAAAGTTAAGAACACAATTCTTTTGTGAGAGTTTATTTTCCTTTTGAAGAGAAGGATGTTTCCTTTCTTATATAAGACAGTTTAAATAGTATTTAAGGAGGAAAATAAGCCAGAATTAGGGTATGAGGGAATAACAAAAGGAAGAGAATATCATTCAAGCATGGTTGACATCAAATTTCTAGAGAGAGAAGGTGTAAGGAACTAAGCAATTAATAAGAAGTTCATGGCCATTCTTGAAGGTGAATTTATTATTTTATTTTCTTCTTTTTATTTCATTATGAACTAAATCCTTATTAGCTAAGGTTGTAAATGGATCTTGTACGACCTTTATGGGATTTTCTTAATTTAAATCTATTTGGTTTTTTGCATGGTTTGTGCTAACAGTTGTTGAGCACTTGATGTTTGATCAACCGACCATTGATTGTTTTAGTTTTGTGAACCAACAATCGAGAGGTGCTTTTCATGAAATGGAACTTTCAATAATTCCTTTGTTTCGTTATTGAGTTGAGCAACCTTAACAAACCAACGCTATTTTTTGAGTCTTGCTTTATTAAGAAATTACATGATGTTTAGTCATTAAGTTAAGGAACCTTCGTGTTGACATGTTTTTGAATGTCAATTTCTATTCGAGAGGGATAGTAGTAGATATTACATGAACCAATTTTGCTAAGGATTAAGAATCCCATCAAAAGTTATCAAGTGAAGTTGAACCCTTAACCATTTTTCTCCATTGATTATCTCTCATTATCATTAGTATTAGTTTGCTTTATTTATTTACAATTGCAATCACCATCTTTTTTTTTTTTTTTAATTTTCTAGATAGTATAAGATACAAAATACTTAGTACTAAATCTTGATTCTCATGGGAATGATATCAGTACTTATTGGTACACTTTATTACTTGACTATCTATGCACTTGTACTTCAAGAGGTTATTTTATCTAGCATTAATTCGACATCATGAAGCACTAGAAAAGTTTCTTTAGAATATAATCTCAGGTTGAATTTAAAGAAGTGTGTATTTGGGATCACGTCAAAGAAGTTATTAGGTCACATAATTAGTGACATTGTAGTAGAAAAATATCCAAATAAAGTGATGCCAATCCAAGAAATGTAGCCACCAAAAATAAAAGTGGAGATTAGAAAATTTATGTGACATATTTAATGTATTGTTATTTTATTACCATTTAATTACCATATATGAATTTATTTTCGAGTTATTAAAGAAGGATTAACCTATTGATGGAATGAACAATGCTAACTAGCCTTTGATAAAATCAAGAAGTCTCTTTTCAACTAGCTAATATTAAAGGTGCCAAATTTAAGAAAGCCTTCATTATTATATTTGGCTATTAAAGAAAAGATCTATAGGTCTGATGTTGGCTCAGGATGATGAATACAAGGTAAAAAAAATGTTATATGCTACATCAGTTAAAAGATTTGTCCATATGAAAAAATACAATAAAATAGAGAAGACTTGTTTAACAATTATCTAGGTAGCCTCTATAGGTCTGATGTTGGCTCAGGATGATGAATACAAGGTAAAAGAAATGTTATATGCTACATCAGTTAAAAGATTTGTCCATATGAAAAAATACAATAAAATAGAGAAGACTTGTTTAACAATTATCTAGGTAGCTAGAAAGTTGCTACATTACTTCCAATCTTACAAACTAGAGGTTATTTTAAGATTGGACGCTATTAAGTACTTATACAAAGCTCATTTGCACTAAACTTGCCAAAATGGTTGAACTTACTGACTAAGTTCAACATCAAATAAGTTATTAAAAAGACTATCAAGGGGCCTATTAAAGGGCATGTAGTGATAGAAAATTTAGCATAAAGTCCATAAAAGGAAGAAGAGACTTTAAATTTGAGTTTCCCAATGAGAACTAGGCTATAATAGAAATATAAGTTTGCAAGATGTATTTTTCGATAGGGCACAAACAAATGAGAGCTAGAGATGGTGTGGTTCTAGTTTCCCTTGAAGAGAGATGTTCTCAATTACTAAGAAGTAAGATTTTATAATGACTAATAATATGGGAGAATATGAGACTTGTTTATTTATGTTAGAGACTATTACATTGATGGAAATCAAAGACTAAGGTGTTAAGAGATTTGATATTGGTACAACTAAATGGGATGTAAAAGAGGAAAGTCTGAGGCCTTACTTAGAATATCTGAAAAAGATGCTTTACAATTTCAAAATATACACTTTTAGACATTTTCCTAGAGATGAGGATGTTGTGGAAATTGCTTAAAAACCTTAGAGTCAATTTGGGATGGACGCAAGAGAAGTCATTAGTAGTCACTAATGCTTGAGTTCTATGTTAAGGAATGGGTAATATAATTTACTTTAGATGGTGAGCCATGGTTTTTTTTTTTTTTTTTTTATATATTCATAGATACCTAGAAGCTAGAGAATATTTAGATGAAGTAGATTAAAATACTAAGGATGCAATACATTGATTAGTTCTTTAATTTACCATCTACGATGAAATGGTGTATACAAGAAAGCCAGATGAGATTCGATTGAAGTGTTTGACTAACGAAGAAGCTAAAAAAAGTAATAAAAGTGATACATGTAAGAAAATGTAACCCACATATAAGTGGAGTAACTATAGCAAAGTAGACATAAAACAAGGATATTTTTGGCTTATAATCGATTATGACTGAATCAAAGTGGTGAAAGCCTAAAATAACTACTAAATATACAAAAATCTCAACCATTTAGTGCTAGTGGAGCAATATAATTTGACTTCTTTTTGGCTATTTTTAGTACGGAGAATAAATATAAGTGGTGAAATCGAGCTAACATCATTCGAGGGCCATTAGTATATTATGGTGGCAATTGATTATTTTTCTATGTAGGTAGAGGCAAAATCTTATGTGAAATTGGGGGCAAGACAAATGGATAAGTTCATAAAGAAAAATTTGATTTATAGATATGTTGTATATCATCATATGGTAACTAATCATAAGGTATAGTTCCAAGCTAACATTAAGGAAGTGTTGAAGAAATATAGGTAATCCACTATAAGTCATCACTATATTACCCTCAAGCAAATGGGGTGGAGAGGCTTTAAATTAGAACATTAAGGCAATTTTGGCAAAAATGGTAAAAATCTATAAAGATTGGCTAGGAAAATTGCTTTTACTTTGTAGGGATATAGGATGACAACTCATTCATCTACTGGAGCTACTCTATATTCATAAGTGTATGGCATAGAAGCAGTATTTAAAGGTGAGTAAAATTGAACTAAAATCGAAAAACCAAACAACATTAGTCAATTCAATTTAGTTTACTTCAATTTTATTTTATAATTCAATTCAATTGTTAATATTTCAATTTTTAATTTTTAGTTCAATTCTTATATATTAAAACCAAATAAACCAAACCAAAATAAAAAAATAAGGTTTTATAATTATATAATGCCCTTAAGGTTATTTATACCTTTTATTCTACAACAAAAGAAACCCCAAATCTAATTTAAGTTATTTAAACACATTTGTTGTTCTTTATTTCTTTCTTCTTCTTCATTGTGTTCTTCCTCCTCTATTATTCTTCTCCTTCTTTAATTTTTTTTTTGTACTAAAACACTTTTAGTCCTTTTGTTTTCTTTAACATGAGTCATTTTTTTCATTTCATTTTTTCTCTTACTCATCATCCTCACATAGAGGAAAAAGAAGTGATGACAGTTGTGTAACAACAATTGTAAAGCCTTCTAATTCTTAGAATATGATATGGAGGAAGTATAGTTGCTTTTTCACCATTTAAGTATATTAAAGAAATGATTTTTTTTGTAATAGAAAAAAAAAAAATCAAGTTTGAGGCTCTCTAAGTCTCTTTTAGAGAAGAATGAATCATTTTTTTTAAAAGATGGATATTCTTACATAATTCGATTGAAAGAAAGGAGCAAAGCCACTCAACTATAAAGGAAGGTTTTTCTTTTTTCTTTTTTTTCAAAAACATAAATTTTTCATAAATTTATATTAGTATGTATGATTAATGTGTTTTGATTTTTTTAATTAGATATTTAGGGTAATTTTAAGATTAATTTTTGTGTAAATTTAATTTTGAGAATAATATTTTCGTTAATTTATTTAGATATTTATATTTAATATTTGGGATTAGTTTTTTTAGAATTAATTTTATAATTATATTGTTAAATTTGTATTAGTGGTCATTTATTATTTTCATGTAATTTTATAAATTTCAATTTAGTTGCAAGGATTTTGGTTCATTATGTTGTAATTTGAAATTCAAATTGTCACACTATAGGAAATCAGGAAATTAGTGACGGAATAAAAGTCGCCTGTAAATAATAGCGCGAATAATTGGGGCAAGATTTTACTGATGGAAATACCAACAAAAGTATGTGAAAAGTCACACAAGAATAGACACACCAACATTTCCATTAGGAATCCATAGGTATGGTTTGAAGCCTAAACCATGTCTAACTAGTGGTGGTCTTTGTGACACAATCAATGTGTCCAAGGCTTCTTTTCCTTTATGGAACTTAGAGATTGAGCTTCTAAGCTCAATGACTTCTCTTTTAAGAGTGCCATTCTCCTTTCTTAATGAAGCCATAGAAGAAGATGAAGTGGAAAGTTTTTCTACTAAATTTTTTAGTTCCTCATTAGAAGTCCTCAATTCATTTATAAGATCACTAAGAGTCTTGTATTCCTCTTCTAATTTTGAGTACCTTTTCTTATAAGTTTTCACTTGTGACTTGTAGTTGTCACATCTCATGGTTAGAGCCTCTAGAAGCTCTTCATCTATCTCATCAAATTAAAAATCAAAATTAGAATGAGAAGAAATACTTACCTTATTTGAAAAATCTTCGTGTGCCATGAAACATATGTTGACAACCTCTCATTCTTCTTCTTCTTCTTCTTCTTCACTTGAGCTATCATCCCAAGTGGCTGAAAAACTTTTCTTTTTCTCTTTGTCCCATCTCTTTTTCTTCTTTAATTTGGGACATTCATACTTAATGTGGCCTTACTTGCCACATTTATAACAAGTGACTTCGTTGGATTTCTCTCTTGGATTAGGAGCTGTCTTCTTGAAGCCTTTTCTTTCCTTTCTTCTCTTGATCAACTCCTTTATTCTCCTTGAGAGCATTGCTAGCTCCTCCTCTTCCTTGTCACTTTCTTCATCACTTGAGGTGATCTCTACCGCCTTCTCTTTTGTTGAAGCTTTAAGAGCCATGGTTTTTCTTTCTTTCTTCAGTTTGTCTCCTTGGCCTCTTAGCTTCTTCATTTGTTCATCTTTTTGTAATGCTAACTCATGAGTTAAGAGTTTGCTTATCAACACATCGGTTGAAACCTTTTCAATTTCTGGATTTGACTCTTGTATGCTGCAAACTCTAGCACCAAATTTATCTAGAGGAAAAGTTTTAAGGATTTTTGTGTTTACCTCATAGATAGTAAAAGTTCTTTTAAATTTCTTCATGTTCGTGACAATGGACAATAGCCTGTTTATCATTTTTGTGATACTCTCATTGTCCTTTATCATGAAGATTTTCCATTCGGTGACATACATCTCCAAACAGCTTGATTTGACTAGAGTTGTGCCTTCATGATAGTTGTCTAGAGTCTTCCAAATGGCATGAGTTGTTTGACAGTATTGCACTCTTCCAATCTCTTCTCTAGAGAGTGAGCTTAGAAGAATGACCATTGCTCTCTTATTCTTGCCATTTGATCTCTGGTGTGCTTCAACCCATTCTTCCCTTGGGATTAATTCTTCACTTCCGTCCATAACTCTAGTGGATGGCTTCCATTCCTTCATGACCACATCCCAAAGGTCCACCACATCTATGCCAAGATAGATCTCTATCCTATACTTCCAATGAGTATAGTTTGTTCCATCAAAGTATGACTTGAGTTGTGAGTGGATTCCCTCTTGTGCCATGATCTTTGTTCACCCAATGAAGGTTTGATTGTGAAGTAAGCCTCTGATACCACTTGTTGGCCCTAGGCACTAAGAAGGGGGAAGAGGGGGTGAGGGGGGAGAGGGTGGGAGGGGGGTTAAATTGGTGTATAAAAATTAAAATTGGAAAGAGAGAGGAGAAATGAGATGAGAGAAAACACAAGATTTATAGTGGTTCGGGTATAATCGACCCTACGTCCACTCCCCAATTCTTTAAAATTGGGTATTCCACTATCTTTCAAAGGTGTTTTCAAGCTTACACCAAACTTTTACACTTGTGCTTTGAAGGCTCACACAACAACTTATACACTTGTGTTTTTAAGCTTACACAACAACTTTTAACAGGCTCACACTATAACCTATTACACTTGGTGTTTATGCTCACACCCAACAATGACTTAAAGAATAGAAAAGAGTGAGTAGCAAAATTGCAAGAATTTGGGTACAAAGTTATCAATTCTCTTGCATTTACATCTATTTGGTGAGGTATTTATAACCTCTACCCACCAAAGAGACGTTGCAATAAAATTGGTACAAAATCATCAAAATGTGCTAGACAGATTTTCGCATTAAATGCTTGACAGTCATGATTCGCGGTCGCTACTACTTATTCACAGTTGCGAATTTCAAATTCCATAAGGAAAATCTCATTTGTGTCTAACGGCTAGTCCACATGGTAGCTTCTGATTAGTTTACAGAAAAATATAGCCGTTACCTTTTACCTGCTCTCGAAAGTAGCAGTCGTGATTTATCTTATACAGGACGTGACTCTGAATGCGAATTCCTCTACCAAAAGTGTTCATCTTCTTCTTTTGAGTTCGCGGTCTCTACCAACAAGTTTCCATCGCGACTTTTGACTTCCAACAGCTACCTGAGACACTTGTCAAGCTGTGATTGTGGCTTGATTGCATCTTGAGTTACTTCAAAATTTGCGGTCGCAACTAAGGCAAGCTTTAGACCGTGAATTCGTCTGTCACTTTTCAAGTTTTTCCTTTGGATGAGTCGCGGCTGAGAATGACTCCACGATTTCATCTGTCCGATCTTCTAGTAAGTCTTCTCATGGATTGCGGTCGTGAATCTTAGATTGTGATCGCGATTTAGAAATTACTTCACATTTTTTGAAGACTAAGATTTCTATCCAATTTCTAACTTAAAGACTTACATAAAAACTGTAAAACAACACTAAATAGAAACATTAAAAATGATCAATCTCCTTTGTCAAGATCAAAAGAGGCCTAAGACTTAGGGTTAACTACCCTCAACAATATTTTTATGAAAATCTATGAATGAAATCTTTTTGATACATTATTACAAATATTATTTTGAGAAATACATAATTGTGAATATATTTTTTGATGCATTCAGATGAATATTATTTTTTGACATTGTGGATTTCTATAAATATTATTTTTTTGATATTTATGTGAATAAAATACTGATTATATATTTTTATGGAATAAATTTATTATTGTGAATATATTTTGATGCATTTTTGTGAATTATGTGACTGTATATTTTAAGTGTAACTTAATTTATGAAATTTATTAATTTAGTAATTTAATTGGAATTTAATCAATTTTACAAATTTGAGTTACATTTAATTACTAATTTAAGTGTAATTTAATTAAATTGTAGACATTTTAGAAATTTAAGTGTAATTAAACTGATTTTCAGAAATTGTAATTAAATTGAGTAATTTAAGTTGAGTAATTTTCTAATTTTTTGTATGAATTAAGTGTAATATTTATAATTTGTGTAATTAAGTGTAAATTTATTTAAATTTATAAATTTGATGTAGATTTAAGAAATTGTAGTAATTTTGTTAGTTTTGTAATGAATATTGTAAATTAAGTGTTATGTAGAGAATTTTGAAAATTTTATAAATTTAGTAAAATTTATAAATTTGGTGCAAATTTAGTAAAACTTTAAAGTAATTAGGTAAGTTTTATAATATAAAAATTTATTAAATTTGGTGCAAATGCAAATAATATGTAAATTTAAAGTATTTTTAGTTATTTAAGTGTAAAGTTTTTAAATTTAGTAAATAAATAAGTTTATTAAATTTAGTTATTTAAGTTGCAATAAAATTTATAAAATTTTAGCGATGTTAATCAAATTTAGTAACTTAAGTGTAATTTAAATAAATATGTGATATTTTAGAAATGTCTCATATTGAAATAAAGTTACTAATTTACATGTAATTTAAACTAATTTTAGAAATTCTAAATATTCAAATTCATTAAATTTAGTAATTTTAGTGTGTTTGATTTTTGAAATTATTGTAATTTACTTAAATTTTAGAAATTTTATAAATGTTTGTGTAATTTATAATTATTTATTTATATTTTATGAATAGGTTGAAGTATCTTTTGGTTGGATTTTAAAATTTCTGCACTTAAAAATGTAGGTATTTAATTTAGAAGTTTTTTATTTAAAAAATATCAATAAAAATTAAAAAATTTGGATTATATGAAATATTTGAATGTTGTAATAAAATATTTGCATGTTTAGTAATTAGTATGTCAAGATATATTTTAATGTATGTGATGAAATTTAAATTTTATAAGATTATAAAGTCTCCATCAAATTTAATAATATCCTTTATAGAGAAAATTTAATTTCGTAAATAGAAAAATTAAAAATAAAGCTTGTGAATTTGTAATTTTGTAAAAATTATGAAAATATAAGAATAATTGAAAAATCATTTCTGAAATTATAATAATGTTCCAAAGTATTTCGTAAAAATTAATAATTAAAAAATCATTCCTGAAATTATAATTTTTCAAAGTATTCCATAAAATTCAATAATTAAAAATATCATTCCTTAAAATGTAATATTCTAAAGTGTTCTATGAAAATTAAAAATTAATTATGAATGCCTTAAAAATACTAAAAAATTTAATTTATTAAATGGTCGTAAAATAAAAAATAAGGAAATATCTAAAAATTTTACTTATCCTAAATTTCTCAAAAAATTGAGAGATAATGTGATCAAATTCTGAAGGTTGTTCAGTAAAAATTTTCTCCTTAATGAAACAATTTTGAAATGCACTTTTCACATTCATTTGAAGAAGTTTAAAATTTATATGACATGCAAATGTTAGAATAATCCTATTGACCTTTAATCTTGCTATGAAGGAAAATATTTCATCATAATCAATGCTTTGCTCTTGGTTGTAACGGTTAACAACTAATCTAGCTTTGTTTCTATTAATGAAACTTTACTCATCTAACTTGTTTCCAAACACTCATTTGCAACCTACAACTGTGTGTTGCTTAAACTTAGGGATTAGTTTCCAACTTTGTTTTATATCAAATTGGTTGAGTTCTTCTTGTATAACAATCACCCAACTCTCATCGTCAAAAGTCTCATCAATTGACTTTGGCTCAACTTGAGAAACAAAAGCAAGATTATTATCTAAAACATGTGATTAAGCTTTAGTACATACTCATTTCGATGTCTCACCAATGATAAGATTCTTTGGATGATCCTTAGAATATCCCTAATCCTTGGGGAGTCCTTGAGCTTGGTCCTCCTTTTATTATGGTTGAACTTGTTCCACTTCTTGTGGCAGCTCATTATCTTCAAGTCAATCACATTCTTCTTAGTTGTGGAGTTGAATCCCAATTTTTCAAAGTCACCTAAAAGAATATCAGCAAGAGTACCTTTCCTATGATCAAGCTGACTAGACTTTTCAAATACAACATTCATAGATTCTTTAACCACTATAGAATTTTTGTTAAAGACTCTATAGGCTTTGCTAGTGGTGGAATAACCAAGAAAAATATCTTCATCAATTTTTTAGGCAAATTTTTCAAAGTTGTCCTTGGTATTAAAAATGTAGCATTTGTAACTAAATACTCTAAGATATGAAAGCTTGGGCTTTCTTTCGTTTTATAACTCATTAGAAGTTTTGTTTAGAATGGATCTTTGAAAACATGGTTTGCAATATAACATGAGGCATTGATGGCTTTGGCCCAAAAGTAATTTGGTAAAGAATACTTATTAAGCATGGTTCTAGACATCTCTACCAAAGTTCTATTTTTCTTCTTTACAACACCATTTTGTTATAGTGTTTTAGGAGTAGAAAATTTATAAGAGATCTCATTCTCTAAGCAATAGTTTTCAAAAGATTCATTTTGAAATTCCTTTCCATGGTTACTTCTAATAGAAGATATGAGGTAACCTTTTTCATTTTGAACTCTTTTGGCAAAAATTTTGAAAGCATCAAGAGTATTACTCTTATAAGTAAGGAAAGAAAGCCAAGTGAATTTAGATTAATCATCAATAAGCACAAATGAATAATGTTTTCCACTAAGACTAGCATTCCTAGTGGGTCTAACTAAGTCTATATGAATAAGTTGAAGAGGTCTAAAAGTTCTTACCACATTTTTTTTATAGGATAATTGGTATTGCTTCCCCATTTGACATGGTTCATAAGTCTTGTCTTTGTGAACTTGAGCTTTATCATAAGTCTTGTCTTTGTGAACTTGAGCTTTAGAAAACCTTCTATCAGCGCTCCTTTTGATAGATGTTGTAGAAGCTCCATGCTAGTATGACCAAGTCATTTATGCCAAAGCTAAGACTCATTGCTAATAGAAACAAGACACTTAAAGGATTAGTTAGCCAAATTTTCTAAGTCAATTAGGTTCGTATTCCCTCTTCTTTCACTTTTAAAGATTACCTTTGTATCCACAAAGGTGGTAACCTAACATTTTCTAAGCTCAAAGGTGAGTTTATTACCTTTATCACATAATTGACTTACACTTAATAAATTATATTTCAATCCCTCAACTAAAAGAACATTATCAAAGAGAAAACAACCTTTCTTACCAATAATTTCAATGCCAATTACCTTACTCTTGGCATTATTCCCAAATATGACATTGCCACCATCCTTCTCTTTAATGGATGTGAATAGCTTTCTATTTTTGGTCATTTGCTTTGGGCATCCACTATCCACATGCCAATCATTGTCCAATCTTGTGGCTTCCAAGCATTCCTACAAAATAAAAAAAAAATTAATCTTTGTTTAGGTACCTAATCATACTTGGGTCCTTAGGGGTTAGACTTGGAAGGTTCTTCAATTTGAGGTGTGCCTAACTAATGTAGCAAAAGACATTAATATGCCCATATCTCATGTAATAGTGGCATTGGAGTTCAGACTTGTAAATCTTTTTCCTATGCATTACCTTAGTATGAGTAGGAGTTCTGCTCACACTTTGGTTATGTGAATGCATGCAAGTGCATGAATGATGAGGAATAGAAGAGAAATTTTTGTGTGTGTGTGTGTTTGAGTATGCCTATTTGAGTACATGTATGCATGGTTAGTCCTTTAAGGCTTAGCCCTTTAAGGCTGATCTCTTGAGCCTTGAAGAGCCTTCCTTTTGCTCTTAGGCTTAAATGGCTTAGTGCTTGAAGCACTTTTCTTTCCAACAACCTCAATACTAGAAGTATGAGGTGTAGAAGCTCTAATGAATATAGAAGGAAAAGATGTAGATGAGGAAACTTCATTAAAACCTAAACCATATCTCACTAAGGGTGGTCTTTGAGATACAATAAATGTATCTATGGCTTTCTTCCCTTTATGAAATTTAGAGATGAAATTTCTAAGCTCAATGACTTCACTTTTTAAAGAGTCATTTTTTTTTATCAAAGAATCAAAAGAGGATGAAGTTTTGGATAGATTTTCTATAGATATCTTGAGTTTCTAATTAGAGGTTTTCAAGTCATGTACAAGTTCATTTAAACCTTTAAATTCATCCTTAAGTTTTGAACACTTTTTCTTGTAATTTTTCATTTGACATTAAAGCTTTAAGAAGTTCATCATCCACCTTATCTTCTGCATCATAATCATCGCAAGAGTGTGAAGAAATGCTTAACATATTGGAAAAGTCTTTTAGAGCCAAAAAGTATAGGTTGACAACTTCTTCATCTTCTTTTTCCTTACTTGAGCTATCATCCTAACTAGCCTTGAAGCTTTTCTTTTTTTCTTTGTCCTATTTCTTCTTTTTCTTTAACTTGGGATAATCAAATTTAATGTGCCCTTGCTTCCCATATGGTCCTTCTTGAACACATTGTTAGCTCCTTTTCCTCCTTCTCACTTTCATCACTATCACTGGAGGCAACTTCAACCTCTTTGTCTTTTATTAAAGACTTGAGAGCAATAGTCTTCTTTTCTAATTTTTCATTCTTGTCTCTTTATCCTCTCAACTTCTTCATCTCCTCATCTTTCTTTATGGCTAACTCATGAGTGAGTAGCTTGCTAATAAAAACATTTGTTGTCACCTTTCCAATATCTAAATTGGATTCTTGAATATTTAGCACCAAACTTCTCAAAAGGAAGAAATTTAAATAATTTTATGTTTACCTCATGGCCTATACGAATTCTTTCAAATTTCTTCATATTAGTGACACTGAAAAGGAGTCTATTGCTTATGTTAGTGATAATTTTATTATTTTTCATCATGAAGAGCTCTCACTTTGTCGCATACATCTCTAACCTACTAGGTTTCATAAGCATTATGCCCTGATGGTACTTCTTCAAGGCTTTTCAAATTCCATATGTGGTTAAGCATAGTTAGACTCTCGTAATTTCTTCTTTTAACATTGAGTTTAGTAGAATAGCTATTGTCTTCTTGTTCTTACCTTTGGACTTTCAATGAGCCTCTACCCATTCTTCCCTTGGAATCAACACTTTACTCCTATCCGCTACTTTAGTTGGTGGCTTCTATTAATTGGTTACAACATCCCATAGTCCACAACATCACTATCTAGGTAAATCTCCATTTTATACTTCCAATGAGTATAGTTAGATTAATCAAAGAAAGGTTTGACATGAATATGGATTCCTTCTTATGTTATGATCTTTTTCTCACACAATTAAGGCTTGAATTGAGTTCTTACTTTGATACTACTTGTTAGCCCTTGTACACTAAAAAGTAGGGTTTAATTAATGGAAAATTTAAAATTTGGAGGGAAGGTAGTCAAGACTAATTTAAAGAAAGGTAGGAGAAAATTGAACACAAAGATTTATAGTGGTTCCAGTGTTAACAAACCCTACATCCACTCTGCAATTATACAAATTGTGTATTTCACTAACACTAAATGGTGTTTTACAAATTCATGCCTAAATTTATAACGTGTTTTGCCAAGGCTCATACACAACCTTTTACAAGTGTTTTTCCTAAAGGCTAACGCTCAAACCTAATCAAGAGTTTTACAATCAAGGCTTATTCTCTACCCCAAACTCAATGGTGTTTAAAGCTCATATCAAACCTTGTACAACTCAATTTTAAAAAGTACATATGAGAGTGAGAAAGTTGATAAATTAATTTATAAGAGTTTTGTTCTGTCCATTTAGTGGAGTATTTATAGGTTACACCCACTAAAGGATCGTTACTAACAAAACTATCTCAATATCTTAATAGTTGATGAAAAAATCTTGCATTTAATATTTGTCAAATAAAAGTTATGATCAAGACAGCCAAGTCGTAGCCACGACTAATGTTTTGCTCTGGATTTTACTTATTTGAGGTCAAGACCTTCAATTGTGTCTAACAGCTAGAGTACATGACAACATAACATTGGTTCTTTATAAAATTGGTCGGTGGAACCCTCTTTTATGATTTAAGCATCTTAGACATGATAGGTACATCATAATTGCGACTTAAGTTGCGCTGACAAAGTTGGTCATGGCCTTAGTACACAAACTGAACTGAGTAAATGGAGATTTTGTTCAAGGAGAGTTGAAATCTTGGTTCATATATTGTGGTTGTGACACTTGAAGTTTTAAATGTCTCTTTGACTCATGGCAAGTTTGAACTGATTTTCAAGAGGTCTCCTTTAAAGGTTTAAATGTCGCACTTGAGACTCCCATCATGATTCCCAACACAAAAGGAATTATTCAATTTGTGTCCAAGTTTGAGCATGGTCGCGGTCGCTATGCGGGAGATAACGATCACAAATTAGAGTTTAAATTTGATTTCTTCTCCATTCAACTTCCAATGAAATGCTAACTATATTTTTGCTTTCAAAACATTTAGATAAAGTATTAGAACTATTTAATCTACATTGTTAAGATAAAAAAAAGAGGTTTTACCTAGGTTTGTTTAACTAAGTCCAAGAGAGTAAAATTTTCACTAGCCAAACAAATATGAAGAATGAGATATCTCATTATTTTGATATATTTTTACATTTACTCAACCATTTATAGAAGCTATAAAGAGGGTTCTTTAAGTTATTCAAAAGAAGCTGATCCTTTCTCTATCTTTAGCATTGGATTCTCTTTTGTTATCCCTTAAAAGCCTTAGAGGGAGGGGGAATATGTATGATTATAGTAATCAATGCAAAATTTAATCATGGGCTTTTGCACTACTATAATAATTGCTACATGACAAATACCATTCTCTCTTTATATACTATTAAAATTGTCATCCTAATTGAGATAAGAATTCATTCTTATAGGATTCTCAATCATAATATCGAGTAAAATGATATTAAACTATGCCTTAAACTTGATTTGATCACTAAAAAAAGGAATGATGTTGCCTTCAAAATGGTTATTTACTAATACAGGGTAGATCGATTTCATAATAGATGACTTAGGCACCAAGCTCTTAAGGTGAGGGTCTTAGTGCTTAGAGAGCTGACATTGCCAAGGGTGATTTTAGAGTTGGGAAGGTCTGTGCCAATCAGGAAGGGCCATTTAAAGTTATCAAAGTTACAGGCCTAGCCACATACAAGCTTGAAATTCTCGAAGGAAGGCACATTCTCATACATGAAGTATTAGATAATCTTAAAAAAATATTTCATTTAACTAATTCCTCGTTATACTAAAACTCTAGCAGGCTCTCAACGACTGTATATTTCTTAATCAATAAAGGGATTTTTTCATTCCATACCTTAATTCTTTTTAATGTTGCACAACTAAATAAAAAGCATAACTTTTAATAAGATGGCCAGAGCCACTCTAAAAGAGGCATGTATCAAGCTAGCAAAAATTGATACATCACATAATATAAACTACTAAGCCTATGGCTATTAAGAACCCCCAATTGGACTTGTAAGTATAATAAATTGAATTAGTAATTACTTTTATGACTTGATCGATCATTTTTTGAAGACATATGATACGTTTTAGCTAAATATCTTTTATATTAGATTGACATTTTAATAGCAATTAGTTCAGTAAATTGTGATTCTTTAAGTCATCAAACGTTCCTTATAAAAGTTTAAAGCACTTATTAATTAGTAATGACCATTCACTTTCAACTCAACATATTAACACATTTAGTTTATTATTTTTCTAAGGCATAAGACACCTTATCAACTCGGTATCATTATGCCAACTTACTTTGGTACTATAAGCCAACTCGATTTAAACAGGTTATCTTTTCTAATAGTTCAAATGGCTTATAAAGTTTAAACTCCTTTTGACTTAAAGTTTTAACTCTAAGAGTTTCTTTAAGTTTGATATTTTGTTCAACCATATTGATTCCTTTTAAGTTTGACATTGTTAAACATATTATTATATCTTATACATTTGGCTTAATTATTTGATTACAGTTATCAGCTCAATCCTAGATTCCACTTTTCAAAATCACAAGATGTAAGTAGAATGAGAAGTTATTTGCTTGACACTAACAATTTTTACAAAGAACAAAAGTAAGGAGGAAAGGTTTAGGTACATTCAACTACTCTTTTACTTTATCCTCTTCATCATCTTTATCAACAGGGGGAGATATTCCCTATAAAATCAAAATCAAGGAACATTTTTTCTAGTTTATCCTTTATTTTTATGTTATATGCAAAAAATATCCCAACCATCTCTTCATTAATGAGAGCTTAAGTGTCCTACTCTTTTTTTTTTAAAGGTCCATTTTTTATTATAGCTCAACCACTTTTTCCTACAGGTTTTCTTTATGCCAGCCAGTTTGATATTTTATCTTTCTGTCTTTAATGTATCCTTAACCTCAATTAGCAACCAAGCTCCCTCTCCCATCTGCTTGAGAACATCCTCATAATCCATCCTCATAATCTATCATCAATGAAGCCAAGCTATCTTATGTCTCTTTTAGCCAAGCTTGTCACCTAACCATGTTCTTGGCCTTTACTTCCAGTATTTGAGGTGCTTGCTCAATATGGATCCTGCTACAGTAGCATGTAATAAATTGCTTACATTAATTAACTATTTTACCCTACCACTTCATGATACATTCACACATTTGCCTTAAGATTGAGAGTCTTTACTTGGACCACTCATTACTTAGTTGATATATGTTTGAGTTAGTCCTTAACCTTAGGTAATATGCAAAGTTTCTTAAGAGTTTTGATTATTAAAAGATAGTTTAAAAAGCAGTCCTTATTGCTCCTCAAGTAGCCCTCAAGATCTAAATAGTATTTCAAGTCCTTTGGCAACATCAATAGCTACTTCTAGTAAGTCTACTTCTATTGGTTTAGCCTAGGCTCTCTTTGTCGTAGATAGCTGATCCTTTAATTGTTAGTTCTTTTCCTCAACCTCAACGGTAACCAAAGTTAGTATAGTCTCTTCTTGTGCTGCCATAAGCTTGTTGTCTCCCATCTCTTCGATGGTTCCTTCCTTCTCAACTAATTTGTTAAATCAGCTACTTTTCTTTAGTGGGAGTGTTTGTCCAACTTTGATAGCTTACTTTTGCTTAGTCATTTCCTCCTTAATGGCTTTAACATCCATCTCTAGAAAACATGCATCTATTAAGTACTAATTATTATGCAGGGTAATATCTAAACTAACAAAGTATAAAAGTTATCTATTTGATTGTGTTACAAGTGTATACTAGTTTAATTAGGTTCAGTAGCTCATTTGTCTCAGCTTAGAGCTTCTTCACCATTTCATAATCTTTCTTAGACATTGTAATATTTATGATTCTCTTTCATTCTTCTATTCACTTTTTGAGAAATTTCACTTCTTCTTTAGAGGTCATAATAAAAAAAACTTGTGCTTTCAATTTTTGATTGAAGCAGGAATGTGGCTGAAGACTCATGAGCCTAGTTTTGACATTATATACTAGTGATCTTCCCAAATCATTCCATCATAGTTTATACTTGTTTTATCATCCACATTGAGATTGGTACTCCTTTTCCTCGAGTTAGCAGGTATGTTTCTACTAGCATCCATAGCTTATCCAATTCTACCTAACCTATGAGTAGTTGGAAAGCTTTTAGCACCTCTTGTATAAACTCTAGTATACCAACCTTTAGGTCTTCTTCATACACCATAAATTGACTTCAACTTAAATTTGAATACACCTTTGTCTCCTTTCCTAGTATTGATCGCTCGTACTCCTTTTGGAATGGGGTATAATTGTAAAATATTTGCCAACTTTAGTTTGATTAATCTATCTTTTTCTTCAATGTTAGTCCTTGAGCACTAAGAATGGGGGTTGAATTGGTGGAAATTTAAAAATTTGGAGGGAAGATAATGAATTTGGGGGATTGAAGGAGAAGGAAAAGGAATGAACACACAATGTTTTATAGTGATTTAGGTGTTAATGAACCCTACGTCCACTCCTTATATCTTCATAATTGGGTGTTTTTCTAACTTTAAATGGTGTTATCAAGCCCACACCAAACTTGTACACTTTGTGTTTTATGGCTCACACACAACCTTACAACTTGTATTTTACTCACACAAGGAAATCTCTGAAGTGTTTTCCCAAAGACTCACATATAACCTATATAAGAGTTTTGACAACTAGACTAACTCTCAAACCCAATTACAATGGTGTTTAATGCTTACACCCAACAATATTAACTCACATACAAAGAATAAAAGATTGAGAAGCAAAATTGTAGGAGTTTGGCTATATTTAATGATATTCTCTTACATTCATGTTTGTTTGGCGAAATATTTCTAAGCAATAACCACCAAAAAGACGTTACTAATGAACTATATCTAAAGTTCTAAGACAAGCTAGATTGATTTTGCATTAAATGCTTGTCAGACTAATCTCACGGTTATGATTGGTAAGTCGAGGTTGTGATTTTCCATCTTGTACTAAAAAGGTTGAAATTGCGATAGAGAACCTTGTTTGTATCTAACGGTTAGTCCATGAGCAAATAACCATTGTGTTCTTTCGACTAACCAAAATTTACTATCATGATTTAATTTTTTCTTGGGCGCGAATGAGACCGTGAATTTTTTCGTTTGATGAGGAGAGAATGTTTCAGTAGGTCGAGGTCAAGAAGGATATTTCACCCTCGTGAATTTTGATATGCCACTAATTTTCTTGGACACCTGACAGGCTTTAGTTATGGACTCAGCTCCCTCCAAGCGACTACAAAAGTCGCGATCACGATTTCCAACTCGATGACATTGTGAATTCATCTATCTGATCATCATGTCTTTCTAGGGCAAGGTCACAATTGTGATTTTCTTTGCAAATTTAATTGGTTCTAGTCCATCCTTTTCTTTTGTAATGTCTCGATCGCGAATTAGAAGTTCTTAATGGCAAATTAGATGTCCTTTAATAAAGCTTGAGATTTAGACTCCCAACCAACTTCCAATGCAAACCTATCTTCAAAATTGCAAAATCAACACTTAAAAATAATATTAGAACTTATCAATCTACATTGTCAAAATCAAAAGAGACCTTTGACCTAGGTTTGACCAACCTAATCCAACAATCTCCCTCAAATTAATTTTGACAACTTAAATTGATTTTGGAAAGGATAATGGATTACATTACTGAGAATTTGAGATGCTTAAAACTTTTTAACAAATCAAACTTGGTGAAAAGCTAATTTGACTAAGAAAACAAATAACTAAATTAAAGTTGCTCCCCCTTAAATTATACTCCCATTTGATTATGCAATTTCTTTTCACTTTTGCACTTTCTCTCCCCTTTTTGTCAAGATTAAAAAAGAGGTCGAAAGGCAAGGGTGAGATAAAGTAGTTCAAATTGCAAGCAAAGGGTAGAATGAGTGTAGAAGGATTAAATTGAAAAGTAATCATACTTCAAGAATAAATATATGAAACATAGACTCTAAATTTCATTGAAATATTCATAAACATAAAGATGTGGGATCACAAGCTTAGGCCATAAGATAAAACATAAAAAAGACAAAATGATTACAAGCCTAAAAAAAGAAAACTAAAAGTTTGGAGAGATATCATAATCTCCTGAATCTTTAATGTCCTCATCTCCTCTACCCTGCACTTCATCCCCTTCTTCCACCTCTTCATTTTTTTCTTCTTCTTCTAGAATGTCCTCCCAATCTTCAAAATTAGGGAGGTGGCAAGGTGTAGTACCCATCTTATCTTGGAGGTCCACCAACTCACTGTGAAGGTGGGAAAGTAAAAGAAATCTAGTCTTAATCATCCTTATTATTGGACTAGGAGCGTTAATCCTAAGTCTAGGAACTCTTTTGATCTTGACAAAGTAGATTGATCATTATTAATGGTTTATTTAAGTATTATTTTACAGAACTTAGTAGGTTTTTCAAGTGGAATTGGATGAAACTCTTAAACTCCAAGTTAACTTCTAAATCGAGACTGCAATCTCATATTCGCGATCGCGATCCTTGTGAAGTCTGGCTAAAAATCAGACAGGCGAAATCACTGAGTCATTCTCAGCTGTGACTCATCCAAAAGAAGGAGTCCAAAGTGACAGGCTGTTTCGCGATCTGTGTCGTGCTAGAATCATGACCGCAAATTTCAAAGAGCCTCAAAAGGAACAAGTCTTTAACTAGAGCATGAAAAGTGTCTCAGGTGACCGTTGGAAGTCAAAAATTGCGATGACAACTTATGGGTAGCGACCGCCAATCATGAAGAAGAAGTTGATCATTTTGACAAGGAAATTCGCGTCCTTAGTCGCAACTTGTACAAGAAAAATTACTACCGCTACTGTTGTGAGCAGGTGAAAGGCAACGTCTATATTTTTCTGGATAACCAATGAGAAGCTACCACGTGGACTAGCAGTTAGACACAAATGGGGTTTTTCGCATGAAATTTAGATTTCACGACCGCTAACGAGTAGTAGCGACAATGAATTAAGGCTGCCAAACATTTAATACGAAAATCTGTCTAGCATACTTTGAAGATTTTATACCAGTTTTATTGCAATATCTTTTTGGTGGGTAGAGGCTACAAATACCTCACCAAACAGATGTAAATGCAAGAAAATTGATAACTTTGTAAGCAAACTCTTGCAATTTTGCTACTCAATCTTTTCTATTCTTTTAGAGATTGTTTGGTATGAGCATAAACACAATTTGTAAAGGTTATAGTGTGAGCCTGTAAAAACACTAAGAGTGGTTGTTGTGTGAGCCTGTAAAAACACAAGTGTAAAGGTTGTTGTGTGAGCCTCAAAAACACAAGTGTAAATGTTGTTGTGTGAGCTTGAAAATACCATTAGTAGATAGTGAAACACCCAATTGCTGAGAGTTGGAGAGTGAACGTAAGGTCAATTATACCCAAACCACTATAAATCTTATGTATACTTTATACTCATTCTCTTCCCTATCTTCTTGATTTAATTTTTATACACTAATTCAACCCCCCTTTGTGGTGCCTAGGGCCAACACTCATTATATTACCTAATTTCTTATTTATTGGAGAGAGAGAGAGATGGCAGAAGAATTGAGTTTCGGTTTAAGCTTAGAAGATAGGATTGGTTGGGTTCCCTCTTCTATCACAAGCCTCTTCCTCTTTGAGGTTTGAGAGGTTTCAAGCTTTTTAGCCCTAAAAGAACCTAAGTATAGGTGTATAGCCTTGGCATTGATGAGGTAGGGTAAGTCAAGAAAATTATAAGATGGTAAGTATTTCTTTATTAGAAAATTTTCATTTTCCTCATTTAAGGCCCCACATACATATAGATTGTCGTGACATGAGAGGGTAGAAGGAATTGGCTTTTTGGCTTGGTACTGATGTGAATCAATTGATCCACAAAGTATCGATCGATTTGGATGGGTTTGTTTTTGGTTAATCAAAACAAGAAGGCTAGGTCCTTTTGAAAGACCTTTTCATTCCTATCACCTCTAGCATTTACAGAAAATGTGATGATACGGTGAAAAAGCCAATTTGGAAGGGTTTGGATATATGTGGCTAAAGATGTTTTTGGGTTATGATTTGTTTCGATGGAAATTTCAGAACAAAATTCAGAGTAGATGATATCAAGTGCGAAGATGATGAAAGGGATATCATCTCCCACTTGAAAGTTGAAAAGGTTAGAGGGTTGTTCAAAAGTTACAAAGAAAGGGTTCCCAAAAGCCCAAAAGATTAACCTAAACTGACCTGCTTAGGATTCGGCTCTTCTGCTCAATGTGACTGTGCACATGAGCTCCCTAACTATTTCCTCATATCCAAGTTCATCTAAAAAGATAAACTCATTGTAGCCAAGTTGGATAAGAAAGCATGAATTCTTAGGCATTCAAGGAGAAAAGCTGAGGGAATTTTGTTGGGTTGGATGATTTTAGCGAAGTTGGTTTTATAACAGTCTTTCTCCGCATTTGTTATTCCTTTCATCAAGTGAAGGGAATGAGGGCCAAATGGTTAGGCTATGCTCTTTCCTTTTTCGGTTTTGGAAAGCTTCGTAGGTGCCATGAAGGAAGTTGAGAGAAAAATAAAAAGTTTGAGAGAAGAAATTTGAGATAGATGCAGAGAATTGGGAAAAGTGAAATAGAGAGGTGTTAGGATGGTTTAAATAGGTAAAAAAATTTGATGAGAAATGGTAAAAAGTGGTAAAATATGCATTAAATGAGGAGGTGGTATTGGTTAACAATCAAATCAATCAATGATTGACAGTTACTCTAATTCATGACCGCAAACCTTAAGTCGCAACTGATAATTACAAAAAAATCTGAGTAACGGATAAGAATTCCATAAAAATCGAAGGAGTCAGCGATAAAAAATTTTGAATTTTGAAAAAATTCGCGGTGGAGAATTAAAGTCACAACCGCTAATTAGACGTATGACAAAAAGTTGATAAGTGCGTATAAATTGCGATCGCAAAAGGATAATAGCGACTACAAATTATGCGGCAAGAGAGAAATAAGAAAAACATAAGCATTGTCCTTCCTAATTGTGATCCACTTAATGTAATGATGATTAATTCGTGCAAATTGGCATAGAAAGACACATTTGCATAAAAATTAAGACATTCAAGGTATTAAAATGCACATCTATTAAACACTTCATTAATTCACTTAAAACAACAAACTAAATAAAGAACATCTTATAAGATTTGATTTTCACCCTAGGGAGATTCCATTAAGCATTCCTAGCTCCCTCTTAATGAAGTTCATCCTTCTTTCATTAAGAGGTTTAGTGAAAATATCTGTAAGTTAATGATTGGTGTCAGTAAACTTTAATATTACATCACCATTTTAGGCATGATCTCCAAAAAAAATGATGTCTAATGTCAATATGTTTGCTTCTAGAGTGTTGGTTGGGATTCTTTAAAAGATTTATTGCACCTGTTTTGTCACATTTGATGGGAATGTGATCTACATCTTTGCCATAATCCTGAGCTGTTGTTTCATCTAAAGAACTTGGGTGCAATAACAACCTACAACTACATATTTTGCTTCAACGGTTGATAAGGCAACTAAAACCTGCTTCTTACTAAACCAAGAAACTAAGCATTCTCCTATAAATTGAGAAGTTTCAGAAGTGTTATTTACATCTAATAGGCTACCAGGATAATCTGCATCTGAATAACCTAACGGACTAAAAGATGAATTCCTAGGATACCATAAACCTAAGTGCAATGTACCATGTAAATATTTAAGAATCCTTTTAAAAACATTAAGATGTGATTCCTTAAGGCATGATTGAAACCTAATACACATGCATACACTAAAAATGATGTCAGGTCTTGAGGCAGTGAGATGGAGAAGAGAATTAATCATACCTTTACACCTCTTTTCATCGACTGACTTACCCAATTCATCTTTGTCTAATTTTATGGTAGCACTTGTTGGTGTCTTTGCTACTCTGCATCCATCCATACTAGATTTCTTGAGTAGATCCTTTGTGTACTTGGCTTGGTTGATGAAGATGCCCACTTTGGTTTACTTGATTTGTAGGCCAAGAAAGAATCTGAGCTCTACCATCATGCTCATCTCAAATTCTTTAGTCATACACTTGGCAAAATCCTCACAAATAGATTCATTAGTAGCATCAAATATAATATCATTAACATATATTTATATAATAAGTGTATCTGGATTATGCTTTTTAACCAATACAGTTGTGTCAACCTTCCATTTTTCAAAATCATTTTATAAAAGAAATCAACTAAGCCTTTCATACCCAGCTCTTACAGCTTATTTCAAACCATATAAGGATTTAGTTAGTTTAAAAAAATGATTTGGAAAAATGTGAGACTAAAAAACATGAAGTTGTTCAATATATACTTCCTCCTTAATGAGACCATTTAAGAATGCACTTTTAACATCCATTTGAAAAAGTTTAAAGTTCATGTGACATGCATAAGTTAAGAGAATTATAATGGCCTCTAATCTTGTTATGAAAGCATAGGTTTCATTAAAATCAATGCCTTCTTCTTGGTTGTACCCTTTTGCAACCAATCTAGTTTTATTTTTAGTAATGAAACCTTGTTCATCTAACTTAATATTAAACACCCACTTTCATCCTACAATAGGGTGTTCCTTAGGCCTATGAACAAGTTTCCAAACTTTGTTTCTTTTAAATTGGTTGAGTTTCTCTTGCATGGCAATCACCTAAGTCTCATCACCAAGAGCCTTATTAATTGATTTTGGCTCAAACTGAGAAACAAATGCAAGATTATTGTCCAATGCATTAAGTTAAGATAGTACTTACTCCTTTGGATGTATCACCAATATTTAGATCTTTTTGGTGATGTTTGGAGAATCTTAAATACTTGGGAAGATCTTAAGCTGAAATTTCTGCTTGTTGTGTTAGGGATTCCTTTTCTTCTTTTGATGACCTGTTTTCTCTAAGGTCTATTACCATGTATCTTGAAGTTGACTCTAACTCCATTTTCTGAAAGTCACCTGCAATACTATCAATAAGAGAACTTTTCCTAAGATTGAGATTACTAGATTCATCAAACATAATGTTCATTGACTCCTCAACAACCATATTACTTTTATTGAATACTTTATAGGCTTTACTAGAGGTGGAATAACCTAGAAAAGTACCTTCATTTATCTTAGAATAAAATTTTCCAAAGTTGTCTTTGGTGTTTAAGATGTAGCATTTGCACAAAAAACTCTTAGGTATGACAACTAATGCTTTCTACCATTTGAAAGCTCAAAAGGTTTTCTTGAGAATAGGTTTTTTGAAAACATGATTAGCAATATAACAAGAAGTATTAATGACTTTGACCCAAAAGTAATTAGGCAGGGAGTACTAATTAAGCATGGTTCTAGTCATCTATACTAGTGTTCTATTTTTCGTCTCTCAACACCATTTTGTTATGGTATTCTAGAAGTTGAAAAGTTATGAGAAATCCCATTTTCTTGGCAATAAATTTTAAAAGACTCATTTTGAAATTCCTTTGCATGGTCACTCCTTTTAGAAGAAATGAAGTAACCTTTTTTATTTTTAACTCTTTTTGCAAAATTTTTAAAAGCATTAAAAGTGTCATTCTTATAAGCCAGAAAGGATACCCAAGTAAACCTAGAGTAATCATCAAACTAGCACTCCTAGTAGGTTCAACTAAGTCCATATGGATAAGTTGAAGAGGTCTAGATGTAATTACAATATTCTTAGCTTTGAATGAGGATAGATATTGCTTCCCCATTTTACATGGTCCATATGTCTTATCCTTTGAGAATTTTAGCTTAGGAAGACCTTTCACTAGCTCTCCTTTAGATAGGCTTTGTAGGAGCTCCATGCTAGCATGACCAATTCTTTTATGCCAAAACTAAGCCTCATTGCTAAGGGACACAAGACACTTGAAAGATTGGTTAGCCAAATTGTCTAAGTCAATTAAATAGGTATTGCCCCTCTTTTTAACCTTGAAGATTACCTTTTTATCCACCAAAGTGGTAACTTGACACTCTCTAGGGTTAAAGGTGACTTTGTTACCTTTATCACATAATTGACTTACACTAAGAAAATTATGTTATAAACCATATAATAAAAGAACGTTTTCAATTAATGAACAATCGTTTTTACCAATTGTTCTAATGCCAATTACCTTACCTTTGACATTATTCCTAAAAGTGACATTGCCACCTTCTTTCTCTTTTATGGCTCTGAACAGCTTTTTGTTGCCCTTTATATGCTTTGAATATCAACTATCCATATGCCAATCATTGTCATCATTGGTGGCTTCCATACAATCATACACAATACAAACAAATTACTTTTGTTTAAGTACTCAAGCATACTTAGCTTATTGGGGGTTAGTTCCTAAAGGGTCCTCTAATTGAAGGTGAGCCTTTCTAATGTAATAACAGATATTTATATGACCTAACTTCATACAATAATGACATTGGAGTTTAGACTTGTAAGTCTTTCTCATATACATATTAAACTTGTAAGTCTTTCTCCTATACATAGCTTTGGTATGAGTAGGGATCCTTCTGATTTTATGATGATGTAAGTGTGAGCATGTGCATGAATGATTAAGAGTAGAAGATAATTTTTTAGGTTTGTTGGGGTGAGCATGCTTCTTGATGTAGATGAATTATTGATTAGCGTTTTTAGGCTTAGGCTTTAACCCTTGAGGTGCCTTTCTCTTGCCCTTGGGCATTGGTGGCTTAGTGCTATGAGCAATCTTCCTTTCAACTACCTCAATACTAGATGTTTAAGGAGTTGAAGCTCTAATGAAGGTTATGAGAGGGGGGTGTAGATGATAAACAGGCTCTATTGAAGCTAAGATCATGTCTTACTATAGGAGGTCTTTAAGAGACAATTAATGTATCTAAAGCTTCCTTTCCTTTATGAAACTTAGAAATAGAATTTCAAAGCTCAATTACCTCTCCCTTTAAGGTATCATTTTCTTTTCTCAAGGAATTTAGAGAAGATGAAGACTTAGTAAAACTTTCTACTATTTTTTTTAGTTTTTCATTTGAAATCCTTAATTCATTTACAAGCTCATTTAATGATTTAAACTCATTTTCCAATTTTTATCATTTCTTTTTATAAGTTTTCATTTGTGAGTTATATTTGTCACATCTCAAGATAAGAGCTTCTAAGAGCTCATCATCTAATGCATTATAGTTTTCACAAGAATGGGGTAAAGAATTTATCTCATTATAAGAGTCATCTTATGCCATGAAACATAGATTTACCACTTCCTCATCTTCATTCTCCTCACTAGAGTTGTCATCCCAAGTAGCTTTGAAGCTTTTCTTCTTCTTTTTTTTTTTATCCCATTTCTTCTTCTTTTTCAGCTTGGGGAAATCGAACTTGATGTGGCCTTACTTGTCATACTCATACCATGTTACTTCATTCTTCTTTTCTTTGAGTTTGGGAAATACTTTATTGAAGTTCCTTTTATCCCTTCTTCTTCTTTTCAGCTCCTTGGTTCTTCTAGAAAGCATAGTTAGCTCCTCCTTTTCGTTTTTGCTATCATCATCACTTGAGGCAATCTCTATTTCTTTGTCTTTAGATGAGGACTCGAGAGCTAAAGTTTTCTTCTTTGTTTTGTCATTCTTGTCCCCTTGCCCTCTCATCGTCTTCATCGCCTCATCCTTTTTCAAGGCTAGCTTATGAGTGAAAAGCTTGCCTATGAGGACATTTGTTGGCACTTTTTAAATTTCTGGATTTGATTCTTGTATGCTACATACCTTGGCACTAAACTTCTCAAAAGGTAAGGATTTAAGTATTTTAGTGTTTACCTCATGATTGGTGAGTATTCTTCTGAATTTCTTCATGTTTATGATGATGGATAAAAGTTTATTTGTCATATTAGTGATATTTTTTTGTCTTTCATCATTAATAGCTCTCATTTTGTCATATACATCTCCAATCTACTGGATTTCACCAAGGTTGTGCCTTCATGGTACTTCTCCAAAGCTTTCCAAATTCCATGGGCTATAAGACAATGTTAAACTCTTCCTATTTCTTTCCTTGGTAATGAACTAAAAAGGATTATCATTGCCTTTTTGTTTCTTTCATTTGATCTTCTATGAGGTTCCACTCATTCTTCCATTGGGATTAAATCTTTATTTCCATTAACCACCTTAGTAGGAGGCTTCCATTCTTTTCCACAATATCTCAGAGGTCCATCACATCACTGTCCAAATATATCTCCATCCTATACTTTTAATGCATATAGTTAGATCTATCAAAGTATGACTTCAGATGAGTGTGAATTCCTTCTTGTGCCATATGTCTTTGCTCACTCAATTAAAAGTTTTAAAGAGAACTTAGCTCTGATGCCATTTGTTAACCCTTGAGCACCAAAAAGAGGGGTTGAATTGGTGGAAATTTAAAAATTTGGAGAGAAGATAATGAATTTGGGAGATTAAAGGAGAAGGAGAAGAAATGGATACATAATGTTTTATAGTGATTCGGGTGTTAATGAACCCTACATCCACCCCCCATTTCTTCACAGTTAGGTGTTCTACTAACTCTAAATGGTATTTTCAAGCTCACCCCAAACTTTTACACTTTGTATTTTATGAGTCACACACAACCTTACAACTTGTGTTTTAAGACTCACATAAGGAAACCTCTCAAGTGTTTTTCCCAAAGGCTCACACTTAACCTATACAAGATTTTTAACAACTAGGCTAACTCTCAAACCCAATTACAATGGTATTTAATGCTTACACAGAACAATATTAACTCACATACAAAGAATAAGATTGAGAAACAAAATTGCAAGAGTTTGGCTATATTCAATGATATTCTCTTGCATTGATGTCTATTTGGTGGAGTTTTTATAGGCAATAACCACCAAAGAGATGTTACTAATGAACTATGTCTAAATCTCTAAGATGAGGAGGCAGACTTTGCGTTAAATGCTTGTCAGACTGATTTGCGGTCGTGATTGGTAAGTCGCAGTTGCAATTTTTCATCTTATACTAAAAAGTTTGAAATTGCGATAGAGAACCCGATTTGTATCTAACGACTAGTCCATGTGACATGATATTATTAGTCTTTTAGGAAAAAATAGCCACTGTGTTTTTCTAACCAACCAAAAGTCATAGTCGTGATTTAATTTCCTCTTAGGTGCGATTGAGGCCACTAATTTTTTTATTTACAATGATTCAATAGGTCGCAGTCAAGAAGTATATTTCACCCTCTCTTTCACTTAAACTATCTTATTTCCTCTCTTTCACTTTTCTTAACATTTTCTTCCTTTTCCTTTGGCTTATCATTTATTTATACTTTTACCCTTTGTTTGGAAAGAGGTAAGGGAGGAATGAAAATAAGAGAGGATTATAATTTTTTATTGTTTGGGAATGGAAGGAAAATAAAGAGGGAAGGAAAATAACTCTTATTATTCTCCTTTTATTTTTCCTCTAAAATGGAGAGAAAATATGAGGATTAAATGAAATTATAATGAATTTGCCTTTTGACCCTTAATATTTCAATTAAAGGAGGAAAAATAAAGGTATTTTCCCTTTTTTTTCTTTATCCAAATATAAGAAAGGAAAATAGATGAATGCATGCCATATGTTTCTTGTAGTTGGGTGTGATACACAATTTTGAATTTTAAATTTTGAATTCCAAATTCCTATTTCTCATATGTGTATATTTGCTCAATTTACTCTTCCTCATGGCCTACTTCATTCCATTCTTATTAACTTCATTTCTTCTTAGTCAATCTTGAATAGTTCTCTTTGTATGATTCACTTATTATTTTTAAGTTTCGAGATATAAATAGCCTCAAACTATGGGCGGGCCATTGATACTATTCTAGCATAAAATAAGTTAGGTCTAATATGTATCCTCAAGGCCTAGCTTGGCTAGCATTAGGCCAACATGCCCTATGATGGCTAGCTCAGGCCATTCCATATGACTTACAACATTAAGACTTCTATAAATATCTCCTATCTCAATAGTTTATTGTCGTGTGGACATAACTACTTGGCTAAAAAAGTTGAATCTTACATGGGTTGCTCATCCTATTCCTATTATACATGGACTGCCTAAAGGCTCATATATGAGACACTCCCTCAAGGTATTTCTTAGATTCTAGCTCTTATATAAATAAAATGTCCTTTAACACTAGCTAATTTAGGCATCGTAATGGTTATTTAACATTAAACCAGACTTCCTTCTCATTCAGTTCTTTTTTGCAAGTCTTAACTAACAGAGTCAAAATTGTCAACTCCACCTGATATACTAGAATTTTTTTTTCAATTGTTCTTCTTCCTTTTCTTGTTATATAAAAGAATTGGTTTAAGTGGAAAAGATAGTGGAGATAGTTTTTTCAAATATATTTTTATAAATAAAAATTAATTTTTTATTTATTCTATCCACGTGTAAAATACACACATTTTAGTGTCAAAGAAATACACACTTTTTTTTAATGAGATTTGTTTTCGAATAAACTTAAGATAACTTATGTTCTAAATTACTCAAATAATTGATTTTTTTTATTGATTAGATTTGTTAAAACAAATAATTTAGAGACTTATTTAATTTTTTATACGATTAAAATTCTAGAAATTCTTTTCTTAATAAAACTTTAATTAAAATGAGCCAAAATTTATCATTTGGTTGTGTAAATTTTCTCGAGTCTTTCCATGACATTTTGTTGATGGTCGACTGGCAGTTTTCTTTTTCTGTTTTTCCTCCTTGTCTTCTTCTTCAGGTGTTCTTATTTTTTACCTTTTGGCTTCATGGATGTTGAGGAGCATTCCAAGATTTGTGCTAAACTGAAATTAAATGAGATCAACAACAAGACTACAATTGTGCTAGATGAGCAAATGAGGAGTGATGCAAATAAAAGGGCCTCTTTTTTCCTTGCTTGTAAAGTTCTATCCAATAGAATTGTAAATAGGGATTATCATAATGTTAATGATCTTCCCTTTGACCAGATGGCTTTTTGGATGCGATTCCATAATATTCTTATTGCCTATATGACTCTAAAAATGGTAGTAATGGTGGGGAATAAAATTGGACAAGTTTTGGAAATTGATAATGGGGTTACAGGAGAATGTTTAGGAAGGTTTGTTAGGGTTTGGATCCTAATCAATTTTCTGGAGCCATTAAAACATGGTTTGATTATGGGTATTAGCAAGAAAGGTGGTAAAAGGCCAGCGGTTGTTGCTTATGAACAAACGTGTGATTTTTGTTATGCTTGTGGTAGGATTGGTCATGTTTACCCTTAGTGTGTCTTAAGGAGTGCCTCTTAATGATTGCGTGTTCAGACCATGGATGAAAGTAGGGCCAAAACCTCTTAACCCCGAGCATAAACACATAACTAAAAGTTATTCTCGTGCCAATGATCAACATCGAGAGACTCATGTTCAAAAAGAGGAACAGTGCATGGGAGATTCTTCTTCAATAAGCAGTAGTATCATTTAAAGAATTATCTGGCATTAATGCAAGGTAATTTTGAGAATGTGATGGGCACTAAGGAGCCGGCCTTGGGCATGAATTTTATAATTGATAATGATTGCACTAATGTTAAATGGATATAATTTGGAATTAATGTCTGGAATCTTAGATCCGTGGTGGGCAATAAGGGAAGTGAAATGGGTATGGATATGTTAAGTGGTCACGTTTGTATCGATAATCATGAGCACGAGGTTGTAGTTGTGCTAACTAAAGGAATGTTGAGCTACAGGACAAAAGTAGGGCATTTCCAGTGGGTAATGATTTAATGTTGCTACTATAGGTACTACTATTAAAGCAAATGCGGTGACAAAGTCAAAAAATAAAAATAAAAAAACTGATCCATAAGAATGATCTAATTTCTAACTTAGAGAAGAAGACTATATGAATACAAAGAGGTAGACCACTTAAGCAATCCTATCATATGACGTCTAGCTCAATTAGAGATCCCACTTAACATGATGTTATTGTTATTAATGTCAATTCTACTGATGAGGAAGACAATTGAAGTAAACGTATTTTGAATCCTATACATAATTTTTATACTAAATTTGCTCTTATTCAAAAATATCATAAGCTTGATACATTGACAATGTTGTGATTGATGTACCTATTATTTGGCAGGGGTTTCCTTGCAACGTCACCTATCCCCATAAGTTGTTTATGTTAAAATATTCAAGGGCTTGGGAATCTGTAAGCATTGAGGAGATGCAACGGTTAGTCTACAAGAAACATCCTAAATTTTAATTTTTATGCGAAATAAAACTTTATGAAATGTCATTTCATTTTTTGAAGTGCTCTTTAAATTTTGATGGATGCATTGGTGTTGATTGTATTAGTAAAAATGGTGGTTTATTGCTTTTTTGGAAGAGATCTTTTTGTCTCTATTAAATCTCACTCTTTGGCTTACATTGATGCGGTGATTTTTTGTAATGGTTTTGCAATAAAGGTTCATAGGTTTTTATGGGTACCTCAGTGTTTCGCATAGGTGTTTCTCTTGGGACCTTATTCAAAAATTGCATGTTTTACCTAAGCTTCAGTCTATGCCTTAGTTGATGGGAGGTGATTTTAATGAGTTACTTTTGGTTAGAGGAAGAAAGAGGGAAGGTCGAGGCCTTTATTAGACATGGTTGTTTTTCAAGAGACTTTTGACTATTGTGGCGTGCAAGATCTATCTGGTTTTGGTCCTTTATTCACATGGCCTAATGGTCGGCAATGGTGTGACTTTGTAGAATGCAAGTTGGATTAATTCTTAGCTAAGATTGACTGGACCTTGATGTTTCCAGCTACTCAAACTTACAATATGGAGTATTACTATTTTGATCATCACCCCATACTGGTAGTTTGGCAATCAGATTTATTTTTAGCTTACGATCTACTAGGTTTGAAGGGAGGAGTAGATTTTAATTTGAGGAGGCTTAGGTTTTTTAGGAAGATTATAAGGCTTTGATTGCTTATCCATGGAGTAGATCTCATGGTAATGTTCTTAATGATATTTTGAGTTGTGCTCAGTCACTATCTAATGGGGGTCTGGGAATTTACGTTTAGTTCCTAATGAGATTAGATAGGTTCAACATTAAATTTAGGAGCTAAAAGGTGACAATTTTTAGGGTGATAATGTCCTGAAAATTCTTTCTTTAGAATGTCTCCCTTAAAAGTTGCTTACAAAAGAGGAGATTTATTAAAGGCAACAGTTTAAGGTGGCTTAGCTTGCCCATGGGGATCATAATTCTAAATTTTTCCATAGGCACGCTACCTAATGTAGAAGAATTAATTTTATTTTTGGCATTAAAGATAATGTTATGAGACAGGTATTTCTGACACTATTACTCAATACTTTTCTAATATTTTTAGATTTAATTCACCTAGTGAAGGTGATTTGGAACAGGTTTTGTTTGTAGTGCCAAAGTGGGTTACTATAGTATGAATAAATACTTGATGTCCCCTTTTATTGTTGACAAGGTTAAATGAGCACTTTTTAATATGCACCCTTCCAAGGCTCTAAGACTTTATCGGATGTTGGCCATGTTTTACTAGAAATTCTAGTAAATTATGGGCTTTGATGTCTCTGCTACTTGTTTGGCAATTCTAAATGATGGAGCTGATATGAATTCTTGGAACAAACAACTAATCACTTTAATCTTTAAAGTGAAAAGTCCTTATTTTGTGAAAGATTTTCACCTGATTAACCTTTATAACGTTGTTTATAAGATTGTTTCTCAAGTTATCACTAATAGATTGAGGGTTATTTTAAATGATGTCACTAATGATACACAATATGCTTTTTTGTCAAGCCAGTTTGTCACTGTTAATGTGTTGTTGGGTTTTAAGAGGATCCATTGGCTTAGGAATCATATGGGTGGTCATCAAGGTTTCCTCTTCATGAAGCTTGAAATGAGCAAAGCTTATGATAGGTGGAGTAGAGGTTTCTAGAGAGAATTATGCTTCGTTTGGGCTACCATATGAGATGGGTGGATCTTATCATGAGGTGTGTTCATTCAATATCTTATTCCTTCCTCTTGAACAGGCAAGTTGTTGGCCCTTGTACACCAAGAAGGGGGTTAAATTAATGGAAAATTTTGAATTTTGGAGGGGAAGGTTTGTTAAACAAGAAATAAAAAAAGTAGAAGAAGAATAAAATACATTAAGTTTTATAGTAGTTCTAGTATTAATCAACCCTACATCCACTTCCCAATTGTTTTAATTGGGTGTTTCACTAATATCTAATGGTGTTCTAAAGCTCCCCAATTCTTTCAATTGAGTGTTTCACTAATGTCTAATGGTGTTCTAAAGCTTACACCTAACTTTTTAACTTGTGTTTTTACAAAGGCTCACACATAATCTCATTAGTGTTTTATAAGGCTAACACTCAACCTGAACAAAAGTTTTGCAATCAAAGGCTAACCTCAAATCCAAACTGAATGGTATTTAATATTCACACCAAACAACAACAACAACTCAAGTATAAGAAATTGAATGCTTTAAATTTATAAGAGTTTGGCTACAATAAATGTTATTCTTTTACATTCAAATTCATTTTGGTGGTGTATTTATAGGCTACAATCACCAAAGAGACAATATAAATAAAACTATGGCCAAATCTCTAAAGTATACTAAGCAAATCTTGCATTTAATGCTTGTCAGTTGAAATTTGTGACTGAGATTGTATAATCGTGGTCGCGATATTCACATAACACTGAATTTTAATCAATCGCAGTTGAGAACTTCGTTTGTATTTAACAACTAGTCCATGTGGCATAAAACCATTGGTTCTTTAGGAAAAATAGTTGTTACGTCCTTTGTAAGAGTGAAAATCACAATCTCTACTTTTCCTCTTTGAATGCGATAATCATTGCGAAATCGTTTGCCCAAATGAAGGTGTTGTTTCACCAAAATTATGATCTCGATCATTATTTCACAATCGTGAATTTTGATATTCCAAAGGTTATTTGAGACATTTGACATAATCTGGTTAAAGACTTGGTTCCCTCCAAGTGAATACAAAAGTAGTGATTGAGACATTAGACTCGACATATATCGTGAAATCATCTTCCTAATTTTATCCAACTCTTCTACAAGATAACGATCGCAACCTTCTAATTCATGACCACAAATTAGGATACAAATTTCAATCTTTGAGACTAAGGCTTCCATTCAAATTCCAATGTGATCTTAGCTAAATATCTATAAGAACATCACTTGAAATGGATGTTAGGACTTATCAATCTACATTGTCAAGATCAAAAGAGAGTTTTGACTCAGGTTTGACCAATCTAGTCCAACACAGGTGATAGGTAACATTCAACCTTCTCGAGGTATCAACTAAGGAGATCCCCTCTCTCCTTATTTATTCCTATTTTGTGCCTAAGAACTTTCCTCTCTCTTGACTCATGTTGTCAATTATGGTTTAATCCATGATGTTAAAATCTTTAGATAGGGTCATGTTATTTCTCACCTTTTCTTTGTAAATGGTAGCTTGGTTTTTGCATGGTTGGTACTTTGAACTATTTGTATTTAAAAATCCTTTTGCATTCCTATGAGCTTTGGTCGGGACAACTTGTGAACTTTGATAAATTAGCTCTATTTTTTGCCCCAACACTCTTTCAAATGTTTAGACTGCTATTGCTGATATGTTTTCTATACAAGTGGTTTTGGGTCATGACATTTATCTAGGTTTACCAACTTTTTCTTTACGTAATAAGCAAGTTCAATTTGGGTATCTTAGAGACATAGTTGTTAAGCGATTACACGAGTGGAATAATAGGATTTTTTTATTGATGTCCATGAAATACTTATCAAGTCTATCATTCAAGCCTTACCTATTTATGCCATGTCTTATTTCAAGCTTCCAAGGTCGATCATACTTGACATCGAAAGGTCTCGTGTTAATTTTTGGTGTGGGAATGAAAAGGGTCGTCATAAGCTCCATTGGAAGATGTGGTCCTTTTTATGCAAGTCTAAATGGTTAGTGGGTGAGGGTTTCAAGGACCTCACTATTTTTAACTAGGCTCTGATTTATAAGCATATTTGAAGGATTATTAATAGACCTACCTCATTAGTGGCTTAGGTTCTTAGAGGAAAATATTTCCTTGATGGTAATCTCTTAAAGGCTAGATTAGGTTGTAACCCCTCCTACATTTAGCATAGTATTCTATGGGGGTAAGCTCTATTTGTTAAGGGGATCCCATTAATGTATTGGTGATAATACCTCTATTAGAGTTTATCATGACCAATGGGTCCCTAGACCGTATAATTTCATGGTTAAATCTCCTAGATCCCTACTTCATACTACTCTTGTCTCATATCTACTACTTCCTAATGGGCAATGGAATGAACACCTAATTAGGCAACATTTTTTTCCCATGATGTGGAGGTTATTCTTGTTATTCCTCGACCTAGATATTTAGTACCTGACTGGTTGTGCTAGCACTTTGGTAATAGAGTGATGTACTAGACAAGTGTGCTTATTAGGTATAAGTCATGCCTTTGCTGACTACTCCGACTTCTTCTAATTCCAGCATGGAGGGGTGGTTGGAGTTTGAGCCTACCTCCTAACGTATGTATTTTTCTTTGGAGTTGTTACATAGACATCTTACCATCTAACATCTCCTTCTTTCAACATCATGTGTCTCTTAGTCCTTGCTACATTCGATGTGGGTTTGGTTATGAGGATATGTGTCATGATCTATTTTCGTGCCCTTTCTATATGGATATATGATCTCACAGTCCCTTTCATATGCTTCTACCTTAATTATGAAAAGACAATGCTTCAAAAGTTTTTTGGATGGCTAGAGACAAGCTGGAGAGGAGGAATTTTGAGTTATTCTCTATCTTTTTTTGGATGGCTTGGGCTAAGAGAAACAGTAAGTTGCATAGTGACCTGTGTTCAGAGGGTGCTCTTGTATTCCAATGGGCTAAATATTATCTTGATAACTTTTAAAAAGTTGTGGCTGAGGTTCATATTAATAGCATGTGTCATGCCAGCCCAACCTCATGACTGATACCCTTACTTAACTGCTATAAGCTTAATATTGATGGTTCATGGCATGAGGAGTTTGGGGAGTATGGATTGGGAGCAGTGGTGTGTAATAGGAAAGATCTTTGTATGGCTACTTTTGCTTTCCAAGAATCTCATATTCCCTCAGTTCTTTGTGGTTAGCTTATAGCTATTACAAAAAGCTTTTGCATATCATTTGAATGCAATTTCAATAAGTTAGGGGTGGAGACTAATTGTTTGCAAACTGCTAAATTGCTAAATGATTCTAACCCCTCCTTTTCCGAATACAATCTGAATACTGCTAATAGTATTAAGTTGTTATCCCTATTTGAGTCTGTTAGTTATCTTTTTGTTAATAGATCTTGTAATAGTGTTGCCTACTCTTTATCTAGTTTTGGAGTTAGTTTGGACTCTAAACATGTGTAGTTTGAGGATAAATTTCCTTTATTGATTCGACACTTTTTTATTGACAGATTTGCATTAGTTTATATTGTGACTTGCTCTTAGTGTTTATGATAGGTACTCTTTTTTTCTTTTAAGATTTTACTTAAAAAGGTTTTGAACGAGGTTCCCATGTCAAGGACCCATGTGGCTTGGTAATGAAATTCATCTTTCAAAAAAATTTTCTTTTAAAAGATTTAAATTTTAGCATTTTTATTTTAAAATTTCTAATATATTAAAAATTAAATATATCTTTTCTTTGTTAACTTGGCTAATTTAAATTTTGTTAACTTTAAAAAGTTACGTGTCCATATCATGATTTCACAATTATAAATATATAAAAATTACTTTTTTGAAATATATCATTCTATCGCTTTATATTTTTGTCTCATATTGTAACTAGTATTTAATAAATATATAAATAGAATTGTTTATAATTTATATTATAAAAATAAAATAAGGATATCAATCCCGTCTCCACCCCAATTGTACTCTATTTTTCTCCCAATAATGAGAATGATCGAGCTGACTCCCTAAAAAGGAAAAATCACTTCTTTTTTTTTTGGCGAAGTTGCAAAACGGTATATGCATTTTGATAGTTCTGTTATTGTATAGCTAACTTCAATTTTAGCAATTTTATTCATGAAATTTTTTAATTTTTGCATTTTCAGTGCCAATGCAATTGGTTCATAAAATTAGGCCACAAATTATTGAATCGTTGTGCTACAAATGACAAGATGCCATATCAATATGTCAGATTTAAATAGAATATATTATTATGTGAAATTTATTTACAATGTTTGAGATTATTGATGAAAAGAAAAAAAAAATGTATTTTCAGAAATAAAATTTATTTCAATAATTTAATATATTTTTTAATTAAAATTTTTTCTATTACCTTTTTCTGATATGACTTCAAGTTTATTTTTATTTTTTATTTAAATCATGATAAAAAAATTGCCAAATTTTTTTTTTTAAAAAATAATTTATGAAATTGCTAGAATCAAAAGTTTATTATAGAGATAAAAATTATTAAAGTTGATGTATTTTTTTGCCATTAGATGTTTCATTTTTATTAGAATATATATTTAATTTTTTATATCACCCATGCACTCAATCTTTTTTTCCATCTAATAATAATTACTTCCGCAAATTTCTTAGGCGAAAATTTTCTAAGGATTTTTTTTTTTAAGAGCAAAAATTTTCAAGCAATTTAACAAGATATATGAGCAAATGTCAAAGTAAATTTTCTTTCTCCAATCAAGCACAATATTAATTCAATAAAAAAAATTCTACCTATTAAACCTGAGTCAATTACCATCTTAGCTTGTGAAAGTTTATTTAATGCAGAGTCATATCTATTGATTAATTGATACTAACTCATCGCACTAGGAAACGCCAGTATTGTCACATTTATGTACCAACGTATACTAGAGAAGGCTTCGGCAACTCAAGACAACCTTTTGCAATAAATTAATATCCAATGCTTAATCAGAGATGCAAAAGTAAGAAGACAGATTTCAAAGTTGGATTTTTTTTTTTTTTTTGAAGGATTTCAAAGTTGGATTTTAACAATCATAAATTGAGTTGAATCAAGCAAACTCTTCAGAATATGAAAGCACAATTTAGCACAGAACATTGAGAGGAACTGCTACAATGAAGAATTAAATGTATATATTGGGTAATAAACTGTTAGCAGCATGATCAAACAATTCATTTCTGAGTGAACGCCAAATGCTTGAACAATGTAGAAAATGGGAAATAATAAGCATAAAACAAACTGATACTTACCTGCTTGAGTTATTTTTTCAACCTTCTACTACCTAACCTCAGCAAAATTGGTTTTAATATATAATGAGTAAAAAAATTATCCAACAAATTTCCAGCCTTGATTAATAATAGAACAAAATATTTTCACAATAAAATATTCACATATTATCAGTCAAAAGGCAGAAACCATGGAAGTACAAGTTAATATGCAACAGACAGCTTCTACTTAGAATAAATTTTGTTCTTCAAATCCTCCCACACTTCAAGCCCTCCAGGATGATGTAGTACATATCGTCTAACAAATAATTTTTCTGTGCTAACAACTAAAGTGCTCAAGGCAAGAAGGGAACTGTCAATCCCCTGCTCTTTAAGCCAACTATACATTGCCATCCTAAGCTTAACTCTCTCTGTCGTATAGCAAAGAAATGCTGGGAAGTTGGCTAAATCTGATATTGGGTAGCCCAAACCATTTACAAGAAAATCAATCTTGTTTTCAAGGACTTCCTTAGTCTGATTAAGAATTTGAGGGAATCCTCTAATCATTTTACATACATCCTTCCTATGCAAACCAGCCTTCATGATGCAATCAAATCTCTCCTGGAGTTCTGTGCCTCTCCCCCGTAAAACCTTCAGAACAATTTGCATTTCATTTGAGTTCTCTACCAATCCCATATCCAACAAGAATTTAGTCTTTAGCATCTTTAGTCTTAGATCTCTCCTGGAGTTTGGTAATCGTTCAATTTTCGATCTCATCACCCATTTCTTCATTTCTTGTGGGTTCTCCTGAATGATTTTACAAAGTCTCTTCTTCCCAACATTCAAATCTTTAAGTACCGTCTTGGCTTTCTTCAATTTACAAGAGCCCAGCAATAGTGAGTGAGAACGAACAATCTTCCCAATCTCATTCACCTCTGTCTCGATCTCTGTCAGGAACAGAAAGCACTGCCTCAAATTCAAAACAAATATCCCAAGTTGCATGTGAGGAAACTGTAGAAACATGGAACATATCTGGTTCACTAAAGATCCAAATTTGTATAGAAACCCAATCAGGGATAGTGTTTTACCACCTGAGCCCTCAAACAGAATTCCTGGATGCTGGCTTATTAGCCCACCTAACTGCTCCTCGCTGTAACCTGTCTTGTTAAATAAGTTTAGAAGCACCAATATCTGGCTCCAATTATAACTGTTCTCCAACAAATGCCCCTCAATCCAACTGCACTCAATTCCTCCTTTTCTCAACATCTCCAATACCTTCATAAAGTCTACATTCACATCCCCAATCAAAAGATAAGGGCTACAAGCAACCACCTTGCCAACAAAAGACTGGCTAAGCCCCAATTGCTCATAAGCTTGAAGCTTAAATTCCAAGACACCAGAACCATAACGGAAAACTTCGGTTGCTTCCTTATAAATCCTTCCTATCTTATTCCTGGGAATCCCATAATGACACAAAACATGATAATTCTCCAGCAACAAGACATCATCGCTCAAGAATATCAAATCACGCGGAAAAAGGGGAATATACTCATAAGGTTTTAAACCCAAACTCTCAAAGAAAGGCTCAAACTCATTAATGGGGTGATACCGCAAGAAACGGGTAACTGTCCACTCAACATCTCCCTCTGTATCAACCTTCTGCAACAGCTTTCCAAGAAAATGAGGTGAATTTACACTCATATTCTCAGCATCTGTAAATGGAATGCTTCTAGTGAGATGCAGATACTCTAACAAAGCAGCCTGAGCTCCTTTTCGAGTGTCGTGAGAGAAATTGCCAAAGTTTAGGTCCTTATCTGAAGAAACTTCAGCTAAAGAATCAGAATCTTCAGTTCTAACAGTTCTTTTTGTACCATAGAACCTAGGATTTTTTGCAATATAGAAAAAGGAACCTATAGGAAAGACTGGATTTGTGTGGCTATCACTAAAATTTGAAGAAACACATTTGAGAATGGATAGAGTTCTAAGTTTGTGCAAATGGTTCATGCCTAGATTAATGAAACAAGCTAACTTACTAGAAATAAAACCATTATACTTTCTGGGGGTACAGTTTATTCTTACCTGGGTTTATTGATGAGCTTGTTTGAGTTTAGTGTTAAGAACTGACTACAAGGTTTCTTCCCTCTCCATCGAGTTAGGGTTACAGAGTGATTTGTAGCAGAATGGCTCCCAAATGATGCCGGAGGATATTTTTATGTTTTCAATCCAAACGATTAAGTATGTAGAGTAGTGGTCGAGTAACCGATAATCGAAGAATTGAGTTGGTGTTATATATATATATATATATATATATATATTCGATTAAAACCAAATACAAAATTTAAAAAGTGCAAGACACTAGGACAACAAGTTATAACAGACTCAACTTAAATTGACTTAAATGAAAATTAAATTTAAAAATTACGTATATAATTAAATTATATATCATATCATGCATTATTTATATATAATTTATAAATACATTATTAATATAATTATTTTAATTTAATATATCACAATAATTTAATTTTTATAGATGAAATAATAATTTAAAATTTTGTAAAAAATTTAAACTTATTTGAATATAAATTTTTTAATTTAAAGTCAAAATTACATTAAATAATTTAATTGAATCAATCAATTCAATTTGATCTATATTTTTCTGATCTTAGTCTGATTTTGATATTTTTTAAAATATGAAACTAAATCAAACTATACTCTGAATGTATATAGGTACAAAAGTGGCAATACAACTATAATTTTTCAAGTGTTTGTTAGGGTGATTTCAAGTCATTTGAACTTAAAATAACTTGAATTTTAAAATCAAAATATAACTTGACACCAGCTAAGGAGGTAAATGAATAAAAAATTATGATTGTTATCAAAAGAAAGGAATCTAGCCGCTTTTTTTTTTTTTTTTAATTTTTCCATATATCTAGAGTCTCTTTGTTCTCAACATTTTCTTTTTTTACATAATTATTTTTATTATATTTTTTAATATTATTTATTTCAATTTATATATAATATGATATTATTTTATTATATATCATATCCTATATTATTATATTAATTATAAAATTATATATCTTATTATACTAATATCATATTATTTAATATAAAAATTATATATTTATTGTTATATTTATTCATTAATATATTTATATTAGAAAATAGATCTTTTAATTATAAAAATATATGCCAGGAAACTATTTTTATATATTATGATGATGTACTATAAAAAATATGTTTTGATAATATAAAAAATATATATCAAAACATGATTTTTATGTAAAGTGATGATATATAATGGTTGATTTGCCCACTTTACAAAAATATATTATCGTATTACAAAATATTTGTCAAAATATGATTTTTATGTAAAATCGTAATATTATAAAATATGTTCTAACATTACAAAATATTTGTCAAGATAAGATTTTTATTTAAAATGATCATGTTTCTTTCTTTTTACAAAAATAATCCATAAAAATATATAAAAAGTACAATAACTTCAATTATTTTATAATTTCATATAGTATTATGTATATTTTCTCCATTACAAAATATATCTTGATATTATAAAATATATTATAATATTAGAAATATTTATCAAGACACAATTTTTATGTAACATGATCATATTTTTTTTATAAAATAATCTATGAAATTCCATAAAAAATACAATAACTCCAATTATTGTATAATTTATTATAGTATTATGTATATTTTCTTTATTATAAAATATATCCTGATATTACAAAATTTATCTTGATATTACAAAATATTTATCAACACTTGATTTTTTATGTAAAATGATCATATTTCTTTCTTTTTACAAAATAATCTTTGAAATTGCATAAAAAGTACAACAACTCCAATTATTTTATAATTATAGTATTATATATTTTTTCTGTATTGCAAAATAAATCATGATATTACAAAATGTATCCTAATATTACAAAATAATTTTCAATATATGATTTTTATATAAAATGATTATATTTTCTTTCGTTCTACAAAATACATCTTGATATTACAAAATATTTATCAAGATACGATTTTTATATAAAATAATTATATTTCTTTTTTTTTATAAAATAATTTATGAAATTGTATAAAAAGTACAATAACTCCAATTATTTTATAATTTCATATAGTATTATATATATTTTCTCTATTACAAAAATATCATGATATTATAAAATATATCATGATATTGCAAAATAATTGTCAATACACAATTTTTATGTAACATAATTATATTTCTTTTTATTTTACAAAATATATCCTGATATTACAAAATATTTGTCAAGACACGATTTTTATGTAAGATAATCATATTTCTTTCTTTTTATAAAATAATCTTTGAAATTACATGAAAAATACCAATTATTTTCTAATTTCATATAATATTATACATATTGTTAGCCTAATGCACCAAGAAGGGGGTTGAATTGGTGGCTATTTTTAAAATTAAGAAGAAGATTTATGTGTTTAGGAAGATGAAGAAGAAGATGAGAAGAAATAACACAAATGTTTATAGTAGTTTGGGTATTAACAAACCTTATGTCCACTCCCCAATTCTTCACAATTAGGTATTTCATTCAACTAAGCTGGTGTTTCCAAGCTCATATTGAATTTCTACAACTTGTGTTTATGGCTCACACAAAAACCTTACAACTTGTGTTTTCTAGGCTCACACAACAACTTTTCTCAAGTGTTTTGTATAGGCTCACACTTCAACATTTTACAAGAGTTTTGAATATAGGCTAACTCTCAACCTCTTATAACGGTATTTATTGCTCACACCTAACAATCAATAACACAAATGAGAATGAAAGATTAAGTAGCAAATTGACAAAAGTTTGATTACAAATTAATGAATTATCTTCCATTTATATATGTTTGGTGGACTATTTATAGTTTACATCCACCAAAGAGACGTTAGTCTATCAACAAATCTCCAAGTTATGCTAGGAAGATTTTGTATTAAATGCTTGTCGGGCAAAAGCTGCAGTTGCTACTACCATTTCATGGTCACAAATTTCTAATTTGCACTGGAAAACTGAAAATTGCGGTAGAGAACCTCATTTTGTATCTAATGACTAGTCCACATGTCAGTTGTCCATTGGTTGTCCAAGAAATGTAGTCGTTGTGTTCTACCAACTTATTAAAAGTCACGGTCGCGAGATCACTGTGTCTTGGGTGCGACTGAAATTGCAAATTCCTCTGTTTGGTGAGGAAACTATAACTCCTTAAGTCACGGTCACTACCAATAATTCGCCCTCGCATTTTTTGATCTTCAACGATTACCTAGGACACTTAACATGCTGTGGCTGTGGCTGTGGCTTTGGTTCCATCCTTTATCACTATGAAAGTCGCTGTCACGAATCCAGACCCGATACCCATCGTAAATTCTTCTATGACTCAAGCTAGTGTCCTTCGTCTAAGTCGCAGTAGCGAATTCACCCACGAATTTCTCTGGCCTAGCTTCATCCATCCTTATGACTGATTCGCAGTCGCGATTTAGGATATACACACTACGAATTTGAATGAACTTCTCAAGGTTAAAGATTTTGAATTTTATCCAACTTCCAATGAAAAAACTAACTTATAATTTGCAAAACAACACTTAATAAAAGTATTAGAACTTATCAATTTCTATTGTCAATATCAAAAGAAGTTCATGACTTAGGTTTAACCAACCTAGTCCAACAATCTTTCCCTTTTTTATTTTGACAACTTAGATTGATCTTAAGGGAAAACAAATGCATGAGTTGTAAAATTGGGATGGTAAATGATTCAATGAATACTTAAAAAATTTCTTGTTGTCCCTAGGCACCAAGAAGGGGGGTTGAATTGGTGAATAAAAATTTCAAAACAAAGATAAAAGAGGAGACAAAAGAATAGAGGAGACACAGTCAATTTATAGTGGTTGTGGACTTGCTTCCCTCTTGAGTTACTTTGAAATTCACGGTCGCGACTAAGGCGTGACTTGCACCGCAAATTCATCTATCACAGAATGGCTTATTCTTTTCCATTGGTCGCGACCGAGAATGGCTCCGCGATTTCACCTGCTTGAATTTCAGCATATCTTAACATGTGTCGCAGTCGCGAATCCTAGATTACGGTCGCGATTTACATGTCACTTTGGAGTTTATCAACTCCTTTCATTTCTTCTTGGGAGATTGATTCATTTCTGCAAAAACAACACTTATTTGAAATATTAGTGATGATCATTCTACTTTGTCAAGATCAAAAGAGGTTCTAAACTTAGGATTAATCATCCTAGTCCAACAACTTAATTCATTAGGAAACCTTATTTAGCATGTTTTTAGATGGCCAAAACTCTTATGTCTGATTTGCTTTTGGGAATTTATGGTTTTGCTTTTTTATTTCATTAGTTAGGGTTAAGCATTATAAAAGGCTATAAATAGCCCCTATTCGGCCAAGTTTAATAGATTTTATGATTATTCTTTTGGCTTATTTGTTTTGTGAGAGTTTATTCTCTTTCTTGAGTTCTTGAAAGAACTTAGTGAAGTTCTTAAATGGATTTCTTAATAATTCCACAAAGTAGTTAATTTTAGGCTTAATTGGTTTTAGCTAATCTAGGACTAGAATTAACAACCTTTAAATCTTTGTAATGGAGATTGCTAGAAATAGGTTTTCTAGAGGTCTAATTGGGATTTAAAGTCCTTTTAAACTTGATTCTTGAAACGATCCTTAAAAATTCAATTCAAGCACACCCTTACATGTATCATATAGTATCAAAGCTTGCACACCCTTACATGTATCATATAGTATCAGAGCTTAAGGTTTCAATTATCAAATAAGTATCCTCTATGTTCATTGTGTTTGCATCTTGTTATTGTGTTAGCATTAATTTAGTTTCTTCTTCTTCTTTTTCTCTTGAGTTTAGCCTTATTTCACCCATCATGTCTAATTCATTTCCTTCATTGTTCTTGCATTAAACCTACTTGTTCTATCCTATTGAAGTGTTATGTCATCATTAAAATATGTTCCAAGTCATTTTACATCATCAAAATCACAAAAAGAAACTCAAAATTGCAATTTGCGTACATTGTTGATCCAATATTCAATAACTTTTTTACGTTTCAATTTGTTTCCTTTGTGTTTTCATTATCAAATTAGTTTGTTTCATCATTATTAATCATAATTTGATCATTGAAATCATATTAGAATTGCATGTTTTACAAATTTTCTTAAATTAAGGAACTTTGCAAAATAAATTTGTTTCTTGTTCTAGTTGAATTTCTTTTTTTCTCTCCATTCCAATTTGTTTTCTTTGTTGATTAACTATTATTTTGTGTTTTATTTTATATTAGAATAGATTGCTTCAAGAAAATCCCTAGGAACTTTGTAAAATTTCCTAAAATTTAGGAAGAGCTTGCAATTTAATTGGTTTTTTTTATTTCCATTCAATTTACTTCATTGTTTTCATCCAAATTCATTTTTCTTCATTGATTAATCATTTTTGTGTCTTCAAGTTCAGATTGAAACTGATTCCCTCAATAAATTTCTTAAAATTTAGGAGTTTGTCAAAATTTTCTTAAATTAAGGAAACTTGAATTTTAATTTATTCTTGCAATTTCTTCATTGTTTCTCATTCAAATTTATTTCTTTTTTGTATCTAATCACTTTTTTGGTGTTTCTTGAGTGTCTAGGGCCAAAATATATCATCCAAATTCAAGGTAAAGTTAAAATGGAATTGCCCCTACCCATCTCAATTCAGCCTAATTGTTGTTTCTGTTCATTTATTTGTGTTCTTTACATTCTAGTTTGTAATTTAGACTAAAAAAAAGAAAGGAATATGTCAAAAAAAAAAAAACAGAAAGGACTTCAAAATAAAAAAGATGAAAAAGAAAAGAAATAAAAGAAAAGAAAAGAAAAGAAAGAAGCTAATTACAAAAGATTTCAAATTGGTTGATTTTCAAACTTTGGATTCGGCCTACACACCAAATTTCCTATTTATTTTGCTTCATTCAAGCTTTGCAAAATTTTATTATTTTCTAGTTTTCCTCAATTTGTGAATTGGCTTTGATTTCTAGCTAACCTTATTTTCTTCCTTTTATTAGTTTCTAATTCAATTCCTTTGTTATCTAGATTTATTGTATCTAATTCATTTTCTTCATTGTTCTTGCATTAAAGTTGTTTATTCTATCTTATTTAAGTGTTATTTCATTATTAAAATGTGTTCCAAGTCATTTTGCATCATAAAAAAAAAACTCAAAATTGCAATTTACGTTCATTGTTGATCCAATTTGAGTTCAACAACTCTTTTGTGTTCCAATCTATTTCCTTTGTGTTTCCATCATCAAATTAGTTTGTTTCATCATCAATAATCATAATTTGATCATTCAAATCATATTAGAATTGCATGTTTTACAAAATTTCCTTAGATTAAGGAACTTTGCAAAATAAGATTGTTCCTTATTCTAGTTTGATTTCTTTATTTCTTTCCATTCCAATTCATTGTCTTTGTTGGTTAACCATTCTTTTGTATTTGACTTCAGATTAGAATAGATTGCTTTAAGGAAATCCCTATAATTTAGGAACTTTACAAAATTTTCTAAAATTTAAGAAGAAATTGCAATTTGATTGGTTCTCTCTTTCCATTCAATTTTCTTCATAACTCATTTTTATTCATTGATTAATCATTTTTGTGTCTTCAAATTCAGATTGGAAGTAATTCCTTAAGAAATTCCTTAAAATTTGGGAGTTTGTCAAATTTTCCTTAAATTAAGGAAACTTGAATTTTAGCTTATTTCTTGCAATGTCTTCAATGTTTCTCATTCAAATTCATTTCTCAATGTTTCTCATTCAAATTCATTTCTTTCTTTTTTTTTTTTTTTTGGGTATCTAATCAATTATTTGGTGTTTCTTGAGTGGGAATGAAATATATCATCCAAATTCAATGGAAAGTTAAAATAATGAAATTGCCCCTACTCACCTTAATTCAGCCTAGTTGTTTTTTTTTTATTGTTTCGTTTGTGCTCTTTGTGTTATAATTTGTAATTTAGATTTAAGAAAAAAGAAAGGATGTGAAAATAAAAAACAAAAAGAAAGAAAAGAAAAGAAAAGAAAAAGAAAAGAAAAGAAAAGAAAAGAAAAGAAAAGAAAGAAGCTAATTGTAAAAGATTTCAAATTGGTTGATTTGAAAACTTTAGATTTGGCCTAAACACCAAATTTCCTATTTATTTTGCTTCATTCCAAATTTGCAAAAATTTATTACTTTTTATTTTTCCTCAATTTGTGAATTGGCTTTGATTTTTAGCTAACCTTGTTTTGCTCCTTCTATTGGATTTTAATTCAATTCCTTTGTTATCTATAGTCATTATAAGTTTTGAATTGCTTGTTTATTAAGTAATTAAGGATTTATTTAACACTAATAACTTTAGTTTTAAAAGAACGTAAAGAAAAGAACCGAGAAAGGTAAAAGGCAAGAGTGTGTGAGATCATAAGGGGAAAAAAGCCTTATTGAGTGAAACATGAGAGGAGTGACATCTTTTGAGTGTAAACACATAAAGGAGTGATTTTGTGAGGATTTTCTTTTGTTCTTTCTAATAATGACAAATCCTAGTGGTGATCCAGACTGGAAGTTCTTTATGAAGTGCATACAAGAGAAGATAAATCAATTGATGGGCAAGATAGAGGAGATAGCCAACAAACCAACACTTCAAATGCCACCAACACTAATGTGATGCAACCTAGGCATGGTAGATTGATACGTAAAGATCATGGCGATTCCATGGAGGATAGTGTCCTACATCATAGCAAGCAAGATGACAATTTGGGTAGCATAATGATGAAAATACCTATTTTTCATGGTAAAAATTATCTTAAAGCTTATTTAGCATGGGAATCGAAGGTTGATTTTATTTTTGAATGTCATAACTATAGTGAGGATAAGAAAGTAAGACTTTCTACTATAGAATTTATTAATTATGAACTTTTATAGTGGGATCAATGAGAATTAATATGCATAGATATGGGGAAGAACCTACTATAACTTAGAATGAGATGAAAAGAATCACGAAAAAAAGATTTGTCCCTTCATATTACTATAGAGATTTGCTTAACCATTTGCAAAGACATGAGTAAGGAAATATAAGAATGGAGGAATATTATCAAGAGATGGAGATTGCACTAATCTATGCCAACATTAAGGAGGATGCCGAACAAAATATTCCTTGATTTTTTTTAGTTGGCTTAACAAGGAGATTGTTGATAGAATTGAGTTTCATCATAATGTAGATTTAGAGGAGGCTTACCATATTGCTTTAAAGTGGAAAGACAACTTAAAGGTAAAACTTCCAAATATAATTTTCCTTCTTCTAATTGGACTAACAAGTTGAAAGATGTAGAAGGCCTATTGTAAAGTCCAAAGTCGAATACACCCAAGGAGGCAAATGAGGGAAGCCCAAGCTTGAGCCCAACAAAACTAAACCATCCAAACCTAAGCCTAATCTTGTTAAATGTTTTAAATGTAAAGGTCGTGGACATGTAACTAGGGAGTGCCTAAATAAAAAGACCATGTTTATTGTAAATGGGAATATTAAATGTAATGATAATGATAGTGATGTAGAGAGTGATCCCAGTACATTCCCACTTATTAATGCTAGTAATGAAGATCTTTTTGAGATTAATAATAAAGAGCTTTTGTTTGCATAGAGATCTTTAAGTGCCTAAGCTAAAGATGATAATAAGTAAAGGGAAAATATCTTTCAAGTAGGGTGTAGGATCCAAGGCGAGATAAGTTCTTTGATTATTGATGTTGGTTCATGTACTAATGTTGCTAGTACCTACATAATTGGAAAATTGAACTTGCCTACTCTTAAATATCCTAAGCCTTATAACTTGCAATGGTTGAATGATAATAGTGAAGTTAAGGTTAACAAGCAAGTTAAAGTTTCCTTTTTCTATGGGTAAATATTATGATGATGTATTATGTGATGTGGTGCTAATGCAAGCAAGTCATTTACTATTGCGACATCCATAGAAATATGATAAAAAGTCTGAGCAAGATAGGCTTGCAAATACTTATGAGTTTGACTTTCATGGTCAACACATTGTACTATCTCTTTTTATCTCCTTAACAAATTTATAATGATAAAAAATTTTGAGAGAGTGAGCGCATGAATATGAGAGAAAAAAATAATTGCATAAAAGGAGAGTTGTGAGAAAATCAATGAAAGGTAGGTACGAACAAAGAGTGGAAAAAGGAGAGGATAGAGTGGAAGCACATAAAAAAAAAAAAAAAGAGGTGTTTGTAAAAGAAAAGGGTGTGGAAAAGAATTTCGTACTTATGAAAAAGAGTGGTGAGATTGAAACCAATTCTTTCAAAAATCCTACAACCATGTTTTCGTTTAAAAGGATGTATTATAATATTTTGTATAGTGCTTTTGTGTCTCTTTTGCAAGGTTATGAAGAATGGTTTTCAATGGAGGAGTTTAGAAAAGAAGCCAACTTAACTCTTACTTATTTTGATGATGGTGTTATAATAAACAGTGAGGTTGCAAATTTGTGTAGAAAGAAGTTTTTGTAATTCTAATTTCTTCTTTTGTTCTAAATGTGATTTCTTTATTCTCCTTCTTGTTTTTGTGTTTGTAGGTTGCTTTCTAGCTATAATTGCTTATTTTCTTTTTTAATTCATGGTTTTGTGTTTTAAAGGATTCTTTTTGTTCAACTCATTTGAATTCTTCTTTTTTATTTTCTTCTTCTTCTTTTAAACGTTTACCATGTTGTAATTATTTTTCTTCTTATTCTAAACATGATTCATATAAGAATAGTTCTTTTATTTTTTGTTTCAACATTTTGAGTAGTTCTTTTGGTGTGAAAAGTTTTCTTTCTTCTTCTTCCTATTTTGATATTTACAAATCTTTTGTTTATTAAAAAAATGTTTGTTTGTTTCTTCTTTTGGTTTTAAATGTTGGTTAGGTAGAAAATTTTCTTTTGATTTCAAAAATTCTTATGTTCCTTGTTCTTCTTTGGTTTCTAAATATTGTTTTAATAAACCTATATTTTCTCTATCTAGTATTTTTGTTCTAAAGAAAATTGATAACTTAGCGTTTCTCCATACTGAAAAACATTTTCTAGGGTTTCTTTTAAATATTTTGATTTCAATTTTCCATTTGTTTTGCTCTTTCTTTGGCATGTACTAACCTTCTTTTAGTTGATTTTGTGTGTGTTTTGTTCAATCCAAGTGGAAACACATATAATTTGCACGGTAAGTTTAATTAGGATTCTTTTTAGTTTTAGACTTATGTTTAGTTTTTGCTTTCTTGTAGGCTAAGATTCAATGATAAATCTTTCCAAAGAAGGATTGAATGATGCAAAAGCTCAATTGGTCCATTGGACATAAGGTTTGAAGCATGAAACTTAAAGCCCAAAGTTGGTACAAGGAGCAATTAAAAGATACTTAGAGATTAGACACTTCAAATGGAGTAATTAGCTTAATTCAATGGAGCCCAACAAATGAAAATGATGAAGGCCTAATTCCTTCAATAACATTCGACCAAGATAAAGATTAACGAGCCCAAAACATATGGATAAAGAGAAAAAGCCCACAAATCAAAGATGCTTCCAAGATTTGCTTAGTTGGCATTGTATTCCTATTTTATTAAGGATTTCTCTTATTGGCTGAATTCCTCTTCTCTTTTTTGGATTAGGATTTCTTTGTTAGTCTTTTATGTTTATAAGCAACCAAGAATGATTCTTGTTATATTTTACCTTGTGATGGCCAAATACAATGTGGACTAATCACAAGACATTCTTTTATAGCTTAATTCATTAAGAAACCTTATTTAGCATGTTTTTAGGTGGCCAAAACTCTTATGGCCAAATTTGCACTTATGAATTTATGGTTTTGCTTTTTTATTTAGCATTAAGCATTATAAAAGGCTATAAATAGACCTTTATTCAATTAAGTTTAATAGATTTGATGATTATTCATTTTTGCTTATTTACTTTGTGAGAGTTTATTCTCTTTCTTGAGTTCTTGAAAGAACTTAGTGAAGTTGTATAATGGATTTCTTAATAACTTTGCAAACTAGTTAATTGTACACTTAAATTCATTTTAGCTAATCTAGGATTAAAATTAACAATCTTTAAATCTTTGTAATTCATGTTGCTAGAAAATAGGTTTTATATAGGTCTAATTGGGATTTAAAGTCCTTTAAACTTGATTCTTGAAATGATCCTTGACAATTCAATTCAAGCACACAAGTTAGGGAATTAAATCACCCTTATACGTATCACTAACCTTTTTATAAGCATTAATAAGATGTGGATTATTAAGACAATGATAGTTGGCCATATTCTGATGAGGTATTAAAATTTCCAATGACGATGAAAAATTCTTAATGGAAGTGGCTAAACCTTTTATTTAGGCCAACGATGGTGGAAAATCTCATTAATGAGTGTTGAACATATTCGACAAGCGTAGGCTAAAATCAACAACTATTAATAATGACTGTTACATGAGATAAGAAAAGACAGTTACATGGAAAACTATTATATGGCTAGTGTCAATGAGCATTGGACCATCATAATAACCATTTATGAGAAAGTCAATAGGTAGTCATCAATTACGGATGCTACAGCAACAAGCATTGATCAAATGTAATGATTGTTGAATTTTGCTAAGAGCATTGATTATATATAAATATTGATAACCTAATATAGCAAAATGGCTAGTTTATACTTTTTCTTATATATAAGGAATCAAACATAAGTAATTCAATAATAGAAGTGTTTCGATTGATTATACAATACCTTTAAGCAATTTTTTTAGCTAAAAAAAGTTATCTAAAATAATCCACAATTCAACCTTTGATTGAGCTTGCTTAAGTGTTTTTAAGAGTGATCCTTCACAAGAAGAAACAAATTCAATATTTCAAAAGGTATTAAAGAAATTCTACCTCTTTAAGCTATTTGTAAAGTGTAAGTTCTTTGATAAATTGTAATAGTTTGAGTGTAAGAATATTCTTTCTGCAATACTTGTATAATTATGTAAGGATACTCCTTGGGTAGGCTTTCAATCCTCATACCAAAGTCATTTGTGAAAGGTTAAAGATGGTACTTGCAAACTATATTGGGAAGGCTCAAGTAGTGCCTGAAAAAACTACTTGTCTTAGTTTTTAGGTGGTACCCAAAATCCACCTTGGGTAGGCTTAATTGGTGTTTGTGTAAATTCACTCATAAAGGTTGTTAATAGCACTTATAAGCCATTAAGTTAGTGAAATTCTATAGTGGAGTTAGAAGGGAGGATGTAGGCTTAGTTTGAAACTAAACTTCTATATAAATCTTAGTGTCTTATGTGATTATTTCTTTCTTTAACTCCCTTAATTTTTTTTTAAAAAAAATTTGCCATTTCCCTATTCAACTACCCTCTTTTAGGGTATCTTAGGACAGTAAGTGATATCAACTAGTTTTTTGAATCAAGGTTCAACGTAAAGAGCAAATATTAATGGTAAGTGAAAAGATTAAATGTTAAAGAGTCCATCTTGACACTTACATATGTTTATGGCCAAAATTATCCATTATGGAAGAAAAGGATGGAGATTTACTTAGATGGTGAAGGTGTTGAATTGTGGGATGCCATTAAAGAAGAAATAAAGATCCCAACACATTTTCAGTTTAGTCAATAGTATTGATCTCAATAACACCTCAAAATTTGATTTAACTAAAGACATATTGGACATCTTTGAAAAATTTTACACGAAAGAAACATCTCATGAAGATAAAAACTATTGATGATGTTTCTGAATAACTTCAAAATATCTTCAAAACTTGTGAAGATAAAGAAAGCTCAAATTCATCTCAAGGCCATTTTTGCTTCATGGCAATAGATTATAAACCATACACCTTTTCAAGTGAATATGGAAATGCAAGTGATAATAAGGTAAATCTCTTTAACTCATGTTCTAGTGAAGATCTATATGATCTCATTGTTAAGCTTACTAAGAGCTATGACTGCTTAAAGTTATCCTCCTCCTCCTTTTAAAAAGAAATAAGTCATTGAAAGATTCTCTTAAGAATCTTGACTCATTCACTCAAGAGATAAAGTCACTCCAGGCTAAGAACAACAAACTCAAAAAGAGTATTTCCAAATTCTCCAAAGTGAAGGAGAAACTGAACTCTATTCTTTAAATGTAAAGGAGTCTTTTACATTTAACATGGATTAGGATACATTTCATTTACTTCCTTTACTACCTCTACTTCTCTAACCATATTTAAGAGATGCAAAGATATTATGACACCTAGTCCTCCAAAGGTTTCACAACCTAAAGCCCTACCAAAAGGTAAACTCTAGTGCCAAAACAAATAGAGGAAAGCTTAAATTCACTTACATGAGACCTACTCTCATTAAGAGTAACCATGCATATATGTATTAGCCTTATAAGTCAGAAAGGCAAAATGCATATAGATGTGATTTATGACACGCACCTAGATTTCACTAAAATATGCCAAGAGGCACTTACATGCATATGTGTCACGACTTGGATTTTGGACCGTGTCAACATTAGGGAATGAGAATGCTTAAGACCTCTAAAACCTGTAACAAACATAATTTAACTCAATGGAAAGACCGATTATACCTTTCGTTGTGTCAATCTAACATTAAAAATCTTAAACTTACATTAATGCCACCTTAAATTCTAAGTCATAATATAATAAGAGTTTATCTCAAAACATTTCTTAAAACATGATATTTCTTTACTTTTCCTTGTCTTACTTTCCTGTTTTTGTCTCCCTCATGATATAAATCATATTTAAAATAAGCTTATAAATTATCTTTAGAATTAAGATGTTCATACTTTAACTCACATCATTTTAATCCATTGCATATTATAATCATTAACCTATAATCATTTTCATATATCTCATTACAACATATATCTTAATCTTTAACATTTAACTTTCATATATATCTCATTCTAGACATTTTATGATATACTTAATAACATTGCAAAGAGAACTAAGAACATAAAATTGATGATAATTATATTTCTCAAACATATACATAATCCTATATAATATTTATATATAATGAATTAGGCAACTATTAGAAATAAGTATAGTGCCTTAATATATTTACATAATTCTTGTTACTTAATCTTAATCTTTAGACTTCTAGCATCCATCCATGAGCATAGTGGGGGGGGAGGAAGGGGCAGGAGGGGGGTCAACTCCTCATGGGAAACTCAATGAGGAATTCTATATGTCTAGATGCATACCCACATGCCATAACATATATGCATCCCTAATCCTATGGCACATCATCTGCATACATCATTTATATGTCATATCATTACACATATGGATAGTCAAGTCTATAGAAATCTATACTTAGGTTATTTCTCTTACTCGCACAAGATAGTTGCCTCAACAGCCATGCAGGAGAGTTGTCTCACCAGTTGCATCTTTCTCTTACACAAGAGAGTTTCCTCACCAACTGTTTCATGCATGCAAACACAACATTAATATCATACAGGCTTAAATCCTTGCATTGCTAGTTATCACTCTTTGGATTCTCACTTCTTCCCTAAACTAACCTCACATCACGTAGCATTTAAATACACATTTATATAATGACATATTTGTTCATCCATAAAATGAATATGACTTTTATATTAACATGATTTGGCCTATATATATATATATATATATATATATATATATATATATATATATATAGACACACACACACACACACACACACACACACACACACACACTCATACACACACTGCATTACATCCTCTATTTGTATCATTAATTTCATTTCACCATAATACCATAAATTGTAATCATAATCATTAATAATTTTCTATTAATTGCTTTAAAATCCTTAATTCTATAAATATCCTCAAAGTTTTCATATTCACTCAATTTAGTCTAAAATATAATTAACCTCAAATTATATTCAATTATTTCTAATTTCTCAATCACTAATTCATCTACAAATGATTTTAAATCCATATAAGTCATTTTCTAATAATAACTCTCACAAAAATATCAATTTTATATTTTAAGATATAATTTATAATTATTAAAAAAAAAAATAAAAAATTTGTAAAAATTCTCACCGAGACCTTTAAAATTTGCAAAACTTAAAACCGTTACGACCACAATAGTTAACATGATTTTTTGGCACCAATTAATCTTTGAGCTTGCTAGGCCACTGTTGGACCACCATGTAGTGGTCAGTAGAGCTAAGCTTTCAGTCAGTTTAGTTTGGTGCAAACCAAACCAAATAAGGTATAGCCAAATAAATCAAAATATTTTTAGAAATTATCCGAACCAAAACAAAACGAAATATTTATAAAACTAACTTAAACCGAATTAAAAAATTCGGTTTGATTTTTTTTTTTGAATTCAGTTTTGCAAATGTCAACTAGACTAAAAAAACTAAAAAAACTCATCAAACATATTGAAAAAGTGAAGAACATAGATGGATTTGAATTTCAAATTCCAACACAATTAATCAAAAAATCCATTCAACTAAACAAGAATCTATAAAATTACATAAAAAAAAAAAAGAAAATGATCCACTAATACAAAAGTTAACATATGGAGAAGGAGCCATACTATGAAGATAAATTAATAAAAAATTTATGTTTTTGAAAAAAGAGAAATATCCTCCCTTACAATCGAGTGGAGAAAGAGTTGTTTCTTTGATCTACCCAAATGGAGAAAGAGTTGTTTCAATCTTGTTTCTTTGATTTATCCTCTTCTTTCTTTCAATATTGTTAGAGGATAATGAGCAAGAGAAAAAGAAAATAAAAAAAAGGAACAATTCATTTTAATGAAATACTAGATGTGTTTTAATAAAAAGAAATTGAAGAAAGAAAAGAAAAATAAGAGGAAAAATGAGGAAGGAGAACGATAAAAAAAAAAAAAAGAAGAAAATGCGAAGAGAACGCTAAAAAAATTAAAGGAGGTCTAGGGCTTCTTTAATTGTAGAGTAAAAGATATAAATGCCCTTAAGGGCATATAAAATTACAAAAAATGTATTTGTTTTATTTTAGTTCGGTTTATTCGGTTCTTATTTATACGAATTGAGCTAAAAATTGATAATTGAAAATTTAAATATTAATTGTACTAAACCAAATTATAAATCCAATCAAATCAAATTGATCAGTTTGGTTCAATTTTACTCACCCCTAGTGATTAGAGTTAGGGGTGAGCAAATGGGTGGTTCGGTCAGTTCAATTCAGTTTTTTACCAAATTTTAATAAACTGAATTTTTCATACTTATAATCAAATCGAACCAAAATTTTTGAAAAAACTGAATTCACTGAACCGATTAAACATAAATTTATATGTTTATAAACTGAAATGAACTGGTCTTATAAAAAGTTTGATTTAGTTTGATTTGTTTCGATTAAATTATATGTATTTTAAATATGATTCGATTCAAATTAGTTTGATTATTACTCGGTTAATTTAGTTTTTTAGTTTTCTATTTAAAAAATCAAACTAAAAACTAAATTTTTCAAAAATTATAATCGAACAAATCGATTTTATTAAAAGATCAAACCGAACCGAATCAATTTGGTTTGATTAATTTTTTGGTTCGATTCAATTTTTGCTCACCCTTAATTGGAACTCATAACTGATGGCTGTTGAAAAATTAACCATAGTCATTTTATAAATTTTTTTGTTAAGAGTTTATAAGAATATATGACGTCATCATACGAGTTATCGTTAATCTAAAATCAATAAAAATTGAAAATTTGACAAAAAATGTGATTGGCGATTCCTCTGCTATTCGTTTTTCTTTCAAGGCATAACAAATGCCAATAGAAACTTAAAAAATAATTTGTGTAAAAGCTTAAATCACCTAAAACGAAATTCTAACTGGGGAGATATGACAAGATATGACTGTTAGAGATTCTAGTCTAAAACACTTTCTCTCTGTGTGCCGAGTGGTGCGGTGCGGGACTGTCCGACACCTACTCCACTTTTTCTACTTTTATGTTTTGGCTGAACAAAAACATAAAAGTGCCACATTATTTTTTTTTTTCGATTTTTTTCATTTCCTTTTCCTTTTTTTTCATTTTCATTTTCATTTTTTATTTTTTCTTTTACCTCATTTCTTTTTTTAATTCATTTATTTTATTTTTTCATTTCTTTTTCAAAAGAATAATAATAATAATATACAATATTAAAAATTCTCATAATTAAAATATGTACTCCATAAAATATTTAATTTTCTTAAAATTAAATTCTCTATTTATAATTAAATTAATTTTATAAAATACATAATTAATTTAAAATAAATTAATTCTCTTAAACATAAATATAATATATTCACTTAAATAAATTAACATTAAATTTACTTAAATCAAATAATAAAATATTCATAGTTAATTACGTCTCATGACATAAAATATACCACATAAATAATTTAGTCTCTCAAAATCAATGAAAATTCTTCTCACATAAAAAATTAATTTCTCATAATTAAATATTTTAAATTAAATCAATTCACATAATATTCTCAATTAAATCAACTTAATCAATAACTTAAATAAACTTAAATAAATTAATATCCTTAAATTATTTAATTAAATTCCTTAACCATTTACTTAACATAATAAATTCACATAATATAATTAATACTAAAATTACTAAAATCATATACTCATATTAACTTCAATAAATTTTCATAAATGTCTTAAATCTCAATTAAATTGATACTTAAATAATTAAATTCATATATTAAATCCTTCATTTATTACATATAATCTTTGTAAATAAACTCATCTTAAAAATATTATTATAATCATATGCTCATTTAAATTTAATTTTTTAAATATAAAATATTTATTAATCATAACTCATTAAACATAATTCCTAATAAATAACATAATCTTAATTAAAATAATAATCTCACCAATATAAAATCATTTCTTTTAAAAATACTAATATATACATTAAATAATCTTTTTAAATACATTAAAATATATATAATCATCATTAAATCTTTAAAACTCATAAATCACATGTATAAAATTAGGGAAAAACATTCTAAAAATTGTTTTGATAATCAAAATTTTCTAAAAACAAATTTCAAACCTTACAAAACGTCCTCCCTTTATTATATTTCGCCTTTGAATTTTCATAATACTATCGCATATGTCTTAATATATCTCGCTTAGCCTATCATTGCCATTCTTGAATCGTAAACAATCAAAGTCAACTCATGTCTACTCCTGAAGATTTTTTAGAGTAAACAAGGAATTTAAATCACTTAAAATCATTTAAAAATTATTGTACACAACTATAAATCATTTGAAATATTTATGAGTTTTAAATCTCATTTAAAACATTGAGATAACTTGTGATGATTATAGAGGCCATTCAATAACCATGATCAAGAAATTCTGCTGGCCTCATTAAAAATAATCCTTCCTTTCTTTAGTAGACTTCTAGGACAAACATAAAATTATATTTATAATTTTATGTCTATACCTTAATTTACTTTTATATAGCTTTTTAATCGTTTCCTATCCTTTCTATTCTATTTGACTATTACATTTTCTATTTTTTGTATCGTAGTTCATTAAATTGTTATCAAAATTTTAACATAATCTCTTATATATTTTAGACTACTCCCATTGTCAAAACAATATATATAATATAGTCACAATCCTCAAGGCATCAGTCTTCAATATAAAAATCACCCATCTAGAGCCTACATATTAATCGCCATAATCATATCACCATATTCTTTAGTCCATATGTCATAATGCTATCTAATAATCATCTATCAATTTGTTTAAACCTCAATCTCATTAACATAAGTCTAAACATACATATCATGCAAAATTTTTTGTCTTAGTGTAATCATATCATAATAATGTTATAGTGTTAGGATACACTAAAACACAAGTTGTACTTGAATTCCATAAATTCAAATATAATCATTCTCATTAGCTCTACAAAGTTAATATGCAAAGCTCCACATCATTAATAACATAACATATCAATGATGAATGCAAAAAAGTAACTCAATAGAAAACTGACAAGACGAGGAAGAATCCTATATCTCCACAAGTCATAACCTGACATCCTTGTACATTGCTCATCATTTTGTCATTTATCATCTCTATTTATCTCTTCCTAAACTCAAAGTTCTGACCATACAAACCTTTGCTTTGATACTGCTCTGTCACATCCTACATTTTGAAATGTGTTGCCACTAGGGAATGAGAAAGATTAAGGCCTTTAGAACTCATAGCAAACCTAATTTAACTCGTGGAAAGGCCCATTATACTTTTCACTATGTTACTCCGACATTAAAATCTTAAACTTACATTACTACCACTTTAAATTCTAAGAATAATATAATGGGAGAATATGAAAACTTTTCTTAAAGCATGATATTTCTTTTCTTTTCCTTTTCTTAATTTCCTTTTCTTTTTCTTTCATGATATAAATCATATTTAAAATAAGCTCTCATAAAAAAAAATCCTTAGAATTAAGATGTTCATACTTTAACTCACATCATTCTAATCCATTGCATGTTGTAATCATTAACCTATAATCATTTTATATATATCTCATTACAACATATATCTTAACCATTAACATTTAACCTTGTATATATGAACTCATTTTAGACATTTCATAATATACTTAATGGCATTGCGGAGAGGACTAAGAATATAAAATACATGATAATCATATCTCTTAAGCATATACATAATCCTTAATACTATTTATACATAATTACTTGGACAACTATGAGAAATAAAGATAGTACCTTAATATATATATATATATATATATATATATATATATATATATATATATATATATATATATGTGTTATGATAAAAGATAAGCAAATTTTTTTTATTTTTTTAAAATTTAATATTTTAAACCAAAAATAAACAAAATATTATTAACATAAGCAACCAAACAATACACCACCCACCCCTCCCCCCACCCCCCCCCCCCCCCCCCCCCCCCCCCCCCCCCCCCCCCCCCCCCCCCCCCCCCCCCCCCCCCCCCCCCCCCCCCCCCCCCCACAGATGGGACTTTTAGTCATAATTGCCCATTGTTTAATGTCATTAAGTGGTTGTAAAGCATTATGATAAGCCATCAAATAGTTCTCCTTGTAGTAGAAGTGATCCACATATATAGCAACATCTTG